>ML782912.1:382459-398324 GCA_009831015.1 Picea engelmannii
GCCTCCCCCCGTAGATTGAGCTCGGATTTGATGTCAAATCGACTTGGGAGCCGATCCAATAGTGGTTGGGAGGCCGACCAGCTTCATAAATGCGTCGTTTGGCAGGCGCGCGGGTTTTTCACCCCACAGTCGCGCATATGCGCCCAATATACAAAGATATTGCGCGCGCGCGCTCAGTTTTAGTGGGTATGCTGCGCTTTTTAATTTTTTAGCCATTTTTGTATAGTTTTTGGCCCTTTTGCTGTGCTGTGGATTTAATCCTTGTGCCATGAATGCCTGTTTTTCTGTGCTGATGATGCGGAGTTCTTGTCGTCCTGTGCGGACGAAATTTCAGTGATAATAGATATATTATTACAATTATGAGTGTTCCATATATAGGGGACATCTAGTGACCATCCATGAAAGGATACGTCCCTCAAATAATCAATAACAATTTATTATTATCATTTACTTTATTATATATGATATTTAATAATCAATACTCATATTATTAAGTATTATTCTAAGAGAATGTATTTCCGATGTTGTCCAAACATCAACACTCCCTCTCAATGAGGGATACATTATGCATCATTCCAATCTTGTCTTTGAAGTATACAAACTACACCCTAGAATCATGAAACTTGTCTGTCAGTCTTGGGTGACGTTTCTCTCCCACCTGAATTGAGGAGAAACTCCTTATGTGACTCTCCCTTTTGAGCCAATTGACTCTCTCTGAGATCAGGCTCACTCTGGGTCCACATGTAATAGCATATAACATCTTGAGTCTTTATCATTCCTTTTCAAATAACCATGACTAGGAAAATTACCACACTGGGATCTTTCACCACAAGTACACACCTATGAGTGAATGTCAACCTGATGCTAACTGACACATGGAAAAACACTTCAATCACCTCGAGTCCATATTATTCCTTGTCATGATCAAGGAAGGACTACGTCTAGGCCCATTTACCACAAATGTACCTTTATGATAAATGTATCCTATCTCCTTTGGTCTACAGCCTAATATAGGAGAAGTTTTGCCCGATGATGGAACATCAACATTCCCTCTTAGCTAGGGAGGTATTTTTCCATAGTATTACACAACTACTATCGAGAGACACATAATCTCCGCTAGTGGTACACAATCATCATAGTAGTAAATTTTTTATCACACATGGAACTCCATTGTGGACTTATAGAGGCTACTCCCTCTAGGAACACTTAGGGTCAACTCCCCATAGTGTGTGACATCAAGGGTCAACTCCCTTGGCATGTTCTCATGTTCTCTCCACATGGGAAGTTGGGCTATAAGCCCAAATTAACTAATCCCTTCTTGAATAAGTGTCCTCATAGATCAACTCAACTCAATACACAGAGGAGTACGATCTCAAGAAAGTTTGTCACACATGGCACTCCCATGTGGACTTCTAGAGACTACACCCTCTACAAACACTAGGGTCAACTCCCATAGTGTGTGATGTCAAGGTTCAACTCCCTTGACATGTCCTCATGTTCTCTCCACAAGGGATGTTGGGATATAAGACCAAACACACTTGTCTCTTATTGGATAAGTGTCATCAAATATCAACTCAAATCAGTGACAAAGGAGTACCATCTACAGAATGTCTCAGGAAGATGAAAACATAAACACTCCCTCGGTGAGGGAGGTGTTCTCTGCCACGCCAAGTATGTCACGAAAGTTCTTGAACTTTGTCCTAGTTTGGTAAGAATATCAACAACTTGCTCATTTGTAGGAAGTTACAAAAAACTACTTCCTTTCTCTACGCCATGTCTCGGATGAAATGGTACTTGATCTCAATGTGGTTCGATTTATCAAGAAACACTGGATCATCTAAGATCTTCACAATTAGTAGTACACAATTACTATAGAGAGAGACACATTCTCCACCAGTGGTACACAACCACCATAGTAGAAAATGTTTTGTCACACATGGAACTCCCATGTGGACTTCTAGAGGCTACTCCCTCTAGGAATGCTTAGGGTCAACTCCCCATAGTGTGTGACATGAAGGTTCAACTTCCCTGACATGTCCTCATGTTCTCTACACATGGGACATTGGGATATAATACCAAATGAACTCATCCGTTCTCAAATAACTGTCCCACTTATCCCTTCTCTAATAAGTGTCCTAATAGATCAACTCAACTCAATTCACAGAGGAGTATGATTTGGAGAAAGTTTGTCACACATGGCACTCCCATGTGGACTTCTAGAGGCTACACCCTCTAGAAACACTAGGGTCAAATCCCATAGTGTGTGATTTCAAGGTTCAACTCCCTTGACATGTCCACATGTGACGTGTCCTCATGTGATCTCCACAAGGGACATTGGGATATAAGCCCAAACACACTTATCCCTTCTCGAATAAGTGTCATCACAGACCAAATCAACTCAGTCATAGAGGAGTATGATCTGGAGAATGTGTCAAGAAGCTTCAAACATCAACACTCCCTCTCAGTGAGGGAGACATTCTCTACCATGCCAAGTATGTCATGGAAGTACTTGAACTTCGTCTTGGTTTTGTAATAATATCAACAACCTTCTCATTTGTAGGAAGGTGCAACACCATTACTTCCTTTCTCTACACCATATCTCACATGTAATGGTACTTGATCTCAATGTTGTTTGATTTGTCATGAAACACTAGATTATCTGAGATATTCACACAACTTTGGTTACCATAATGAACAATGGTGGAATCCAACACATGTTCAGATAAATATGAAAGGATCTTGTGAAGCCACACTGTTTCATGGACTATTATACTTAATGCATTGTTCTCTGCTTCTGCTATGCTCAAATCCAGAGAAGTCTGTTTCCTACTACACTAGGAAACCATGGAAGATACCAAGGTGAAGCAACACCTGAAGGTTCTCTTTCTATCCACTTCACTCCCTACCTAATCAAATTCAATATATTCCTACCATATCATATCAATATTGGAAGCATATATCAGACCATGTCCAACTGTGGCTTGCAGGTATCTCAACACATGCTTCACAACAATCCAGTGTGTCTATCTTGGTTGACTCATAAAATGGCTAAGTGAAGTCATTGCATAGAAACTTCTTGGTATGGTTTTAACCAGATACATCAATTATCGAATTAGTTGTCTATAAGATTCAGATCAATTTCGTCAGAATCAGAAGAAGACACACTTAGTTTCTTTGAATTCATCACCATTGGTGTAGCCATAGGCTTCAAGTTCAACATCCCAAACTTCTTCAATATCTCAATTGTGTACTTCCCCTGACTAAGGAATATCTCATAAGTTCTATACCACACCTCTAGTCCCAAGAAGTAGTGCATCATACCAAGTTCCTTCATCTCAAACTTAGAGGCCAACACATACTAACATTCAACAATAAGGCTCTCTATATTAGTGAGGAATAAATCATCAATGTAGAGGACAAAAATCAGGGACTCACCATTAACATTATTGTAGTATAGGTTGGGATCGACAACATTTTTTCTGAAGCCCAAAAATCATTAGGTGTCCATCAATCCTTGCATACTGAGCTCAAGGCGGTTGCTTGAGTCCATACAAGGACGTCCTCAACCTACACACATGGGACTCCTTCTCATGTATCACAAAACCATATGGCTTCTTGATTTATACTTCTTCCTCAATATCTCCATTGAGAAAGGTTGTCTTTGCATCCATCTGATCTACTCTCCAACCCATGAATGTTGCAGGGGAAATAATTATATGGATAGAAGTGTATCGATAAACATGAGAAAATTTCTTCTCATAATATATTCCCTCCACCTAAGAGAATCCTCTAGAGACAAATCTCATTTTGTGCCTCTCGATGCTTTTGTAAACTATGTGTTTGATCTTATAGATCTATTTTTAATTCACTACAAACTTCCCCTCAGGTCTCAGAATAATATCCCACACACCATTCTTCATGATGGACTAGTACTCCTACATCATGGCATCTCTCCATACTGGATGGCTAGTTGCCTCCTCATAACAAAAAGGTTTAGAATCAATGATGTGGCTCATAGTTCATCATAGCATGAATATCTCTGAGGTGTATTTCTCTCTCGGAAGGTACCATCTATTTCTATTTCTCACTGAACCTATCTCTAAGCAAGGATGTAGATTTGATATTCCTTCGAAAACTCACTTTACCCAAAAAATGTACCCTTTATACTTGAAGGGTCTAGCTTGGTCCTTTTCTCCTTGGGTACATGACTATATAAAGAACACCCAAATATCCTTAAGTGTCCAACCTTAGGCTTCACGCCAGTGAAGGCATCCTCATGAGTCATGTTTCTCAAGGAGTTATTTTCTAAACATACACAACAATCATGGATTCCTCTGCCCACATAAACATAGGTAAATGTTGATCATGAATCATCGCCTTTACTGTCTCAACAACAAATCTATTCTTCCTCTCTGCGACCCCATTCTATTGAGGGTTGTGAGGAATGATGTACTCCCTCTTGATCCCTGCCTCAAACATCTCTAAGACACATCGAGGTTCCCTCATGGAACCAATGTCCCCCAAGACATATCGAGGTTTCCTTGTGAAATCAATGTCTTGGTTCATTCATATAGTAATCCACTAATTACTCTACAATCAACTAGTAGCATACTGCTACTACCATGCCATCGATAGCTCAAATCATATGACACATTCTTTATGACTATGCTACAATCAACGAGTAGCACACATATACTACAATGTCATCCAATAGTACACAATTATTTCTATGTCATATTAGTACACAACTATTGTCCAGTGGTACACAACCACTACCATAGTCTCACTATTACGTAGAAATCCACTAGTAGCACATAGCTACTAGAATTTTGTCCAGTGGTACACAACCAATTCCAGAGTCTACATGACCATGTTGTGATGTTTCTCGTCTCCCAATAGTCTTATTCACACCTAGCCACCTCGCATGGCGTAGGCAAGACTATGACCATAGCCTCATTCACACCTAGCCACCTCACATGGAATAGGCAAGGCTAAGCTTCAAGTCTTATTCACACCTAGCCACCTCACATGTCTTAGGAAATAATTCTACCCAACTGATCATTACTCCCTCAGTCACCTCACATGACTAATTAGGGAAACCCTTGTCCATAGGGGTTAGCTGGATAGAGGAGAGAAAAAACCACACCTCCCTCTTAACGAGGGTGGACATTCTGCATCACACCAATCTTATCTCTGAAGTACTCATACTTCACTCTAGACAATGACTTGGTGAGAATGTCTACTATCTGCTCATTTATGGATATGTACTCGAGCTCCAAAAATCCTCTCTACACCAAGATATCAAGTGTTCTGCCCCAGTAAGGAACAAATCATCAACATATAGTACTAGTGTTTCACCTTTTTCTTCACCTTGGTGAGCATAATCGAGGTGCTTGCATGCCCAGTTGGGTCTTACTAAGTAGGACAACTGTAGAGGAAAGATTTAGAGAAAGAAAAACAAAACTATAAGCAAGAATTAAACTAATACAAACTAAAATCATAAGCATAAGGACATAGAGATAACAAAAACAAAAAGACCCATGTCACCAATGTTTTTAGGCTGATCTATTGATGAAATCAAAGCACCAAGAAGAAAGGGGACTATGAGTCCCTTCTTCCTCCAAGGAAAGGCTCTTGGACCCTCACAAGCTTGCTCTCCTTACAATAAAGAAAATGAGAATAGTGGTGAAAGAACTCTTTGCAAATCCACTCAATGGAGAGGTGGATTGCTCAATGAAATGGTGCCAATGTGTTCTTGTCAAGGAAGGAGTCCTTAAAACAATATAGGTAGCATAACATTACTTAGAATTCTTGAGAAAATGAGGTGCATTCATGGCTTTTTATAGCATTGCATTGGGTTATTGTGTAACTGTTTTGTAGTGTGAAAAGAGGCCATTTAGGGAATTATTAGGTCTTTGACCAGCCCACCATTCGGATTCATCCTGGATTTGGAGGTCAAATCAGCTTGGGAGTTGAACCATAAGTGGTTGGGAGGCCGACCACATTCATAAATGCACCATTTAGCAGGTGCACGGATTTTTGCGTTAATAGCCGTGCATCGTGCACTTATGCGTGCACTCTACGTTCCTGTTCCATGCATGTGTGCGCACGCCCAATGTATGCAAAGCGATCTTCAATTTTTCACTACTTTGTATATTTTTTGACATTTTTTGAATGCTGTGAGATTAATTTAGGGCCATGAATGACTTCATAACTGTTTGACGATGCTGAGTTCTTTTCACCATGTGCGGACGAAATTTCAGTGATAACAAATGCCCCCTGATGGATGAGGTTAGGAGCATACGTATGGCCAAAATCCATCAATGTTTCTTCTACTGAGAATGTTGTTGTAAGATATATCAATAGTGGGATCGTTCAGAGCGATCCGTTGGAGAAAAAAGGAACCGGTAGGACCCGACCTTCTATGAGGTGTGCAAAATAGAAAATTGTGTACAAATGAGGCGAGCATGCCCCATGCTCGTGTGATGTAACTCTGAAAAAAAATGGTTGAAGTGTTGGTGTAGACAACTGCAGCACCCTCGGGGGAAGTGATGAGAAAGGAAGAAGACAATTCTACAAAGGAACATACTCTGAATAATAGGCAATGATCGTGGTAATAAATATCGGTGATGATGCAGGCAGTGATGGCCCTACCAAGTTCAGAGGTCTTCAACAAATGATAGAAATAACTACAATAGTTGCAAAGTAAGACCCACCATAACATGAGAAAGTGTTGACGTCGAATGTTATGGGGGCCAACGACAGCAGGGAGAAATGGTGTTTCACCCTGTGTCGTCCAAGATCTCTCATTGAATGGAGAATGAGAATCAAGATAATGTCACCCTTCCAAAAAATTTGTGCTGATGTCGACAAAAGGGGAACGCGACTCCCAGAAGCAAAGGGCTTCGTGGAATCTACTGAGATGAGGAAGTGGCAGAGGTACATGGACGAAGTCAAGAAGTGGGAAGACTCAAGACTTCCCTTGGTTGGAGGATGTATAAGATAAAGAGTGGCCGCAACTGTGTAATGAGGTCGAGTGTCAGGGGGACGACAAGATCGGTGATAAGTTGTGCCAGAGGCGGGACAAAGTGAACAAATTCAGAGGGTAGAGGTAAGTGACCTGTGGGGTACTCTGAAGAGATGGACGATGCTGTCAAGGGTAGATGATAAGTAATGATCCAACCAAGGGTGACATGGGTTGCGTGTGGCCAAAAGGAAGAAAGTCGCCAAAGGTGACGACAAAAAGAGAATGTAATGACTGGAAATAAAGGCATTTGTACAATAAATAACGAATAATTGGGGAGAAATGTACAGATACAGAAACGGGTGCCCCAATGTGATATGGGTGGCCCACGTAGGGTATAATGTGCTTGGAAGACTGACGAAGGGTGGGGGCCCCATTGGTGAGTTTCTATATGAGGTGGGTGAAATGAAGGTAGGTTCACAGATGGGCAAACTGATTATGGATGAAATGAAGGGATCATGATACTGCGGAGGTGCAGGTAAAAAATAGAACTGTAAAGAGATAATCTGGGAGTCCGTGTGGGAAAGATAGCAAAATGAGGAGAAGGAGTATGTGGTTGATTCACGACATGATGAAAGACTATCGAGACTCCCATCCCTTAAAGGGTAATGAATAAAAACACGAGTGTCAAAAGTGCCAAAAGGTTCTATGAATGGGACAACTCATGTGGGTAAGAATGCTACCAAGTAACAGTACCGAAGGTGCAAATGGAGGCGTGGGTACTGCAGAGCCGGGAATGGGGATCCTAGAGGCCAATATCAGAGGGTGTGACTGGAAATGTAAATGTGATACAGTGGGAAAGACTACATGCCAGTGTTGAGTATATACCTGAAGGGGTTGTGTCGATGGATGATGATCAAGTACCTGCACACATGAAAACCAAATACCCAAAGTGAACAACATCTGAAGAGAATCAAAGATATGAGCATGTATTTGATAAATGTGACTATGTACATGCGTACCTGACCATGATATGAGAAAAAAAGGCACCCCAGGGGATCAGGATGAAAAGCAACCCAGGGAATGCTGTGATGTAGGTGACGGGATGTTGATCCTATGGCTGAAGACGGTTTGAAAAATGGACACCTTGGGCTCTCGGAATGGTGAGTGGAAGTTTGAAAAAAGGCCTATATATAGCTGTAGGGCCCACATTGCCACCTCATTTGTACCTGCTGCAATAGTGAGTGGACAAGCAGTTTTCAGAGGAGATTTGTAGATTTGAGGTGGACGAGGCAGTCGATTGAGGATTTGCGAGTATCAGGTTAGTGGTCTGATCATCCTGCATAGAAATAGGTTTTAAATTTTTGGGCAGGGTTTGTACGGAGGGTCATACAAGGGTATTTAGGGGGTGTGGGCCCCACATGCATGGGCAATTCGGTGATAGGCGCACATACGTGCACGCTTGTACACAGAATATACGTGCATGGGTGCATGATAGGGATAATTTAAGGTGTGCCCGAAGGGCGCGCCTATGAGTTGAATAGGCGCGCACCAGTGCGTGCCTGTGGGTTTGACAGGCGTGCACCTGTGCGCGTCTGTATGGTGAATAGGCGCACGTAAGGGTGCACCTGTGAAGTAAACAGGTGCACGTTGATGCGTACCTGTGCAGTGTACAGGCACGCATATATGCGCATCTGTGGAGTGAACAGGCGCGCATGTGTGTGCGCCTGTGGGTAACAAAAACCACGCCTAGGAGGCAAGGTTGAAGGGTAAAAAATGAGTCTTTTTGATGTTGTTGATGGTTGCATGAGCTGATATAGGGTTCTATGTTGTCTGCAAGTGGACCATGGTGACGATGCCAGTGCAGTGGCGAGAGCGAGACTGGGCCCAGTTGCGAGATGCTGTGGCCATTGAGGGGCTCGACGTGCATGCGACTTTGGCAACCTGTGGGTTGCTAAAGTTCTTTGAGTGCCCGTTGATACGGGCATAGGAGTATCTGTTGTAGTTCCTGATCCAGATGTGGAGTCCAGAGCTGCACTTCTTCCTTGTATGAGGAGAGCATATCCCCTTCACTGCGGTGGAGGATATTTTTTTCATGACTAGGCTCCCCTTTTGGGGAACGCCCCTACCGGTGGAGCCGGTGTTGCCCAGGACTATTGTGCTTGCTAATATTGGCCAGAGATACTGCTCAGGTCGGAACTTTATGTCTAGGACTATGGTGAGTATAGGGGTGATAGATTCCCTGACGCATTGCTGTATAGCAGCGCTGATTGTGCGGATATATGGGTCGCTGGCGACCCAGCAGATTAGTGGTGGCCATCTTTTGGTGCCGGAGAGAGTGTTGGCTGGCGAGCGGTTCGCGTGGGGACTGATGCTTCATGCTAGGATGGTGGCACAATTGGACCACTGTCGGTCCACTGATGGAGGAGATTTTTCTTTCGGGTCCATCCTAGTGGCCTGGTTTTTGGAGAGGGTGTCGATGTTGCGCCCGAGGGTTCTACTGGAGATGTCGGGGGCGCGAGAGCCGCGGTTGAGGTGGTGGTCGACAGTTTTGTTTCGCCACGGTGGTGGCGAAGGTGGCTACTTCTTTTCGGCAGAGGCAACATGGATATGGTGGCATATGCCGTAGGTGATACTTCGGTACCCCTATGCTGGGGTGGACTTCCGGGGTGACCCGGACATGGTGCTACCTCCAGGGGAGGTGTTTTACCATCGAGGTATGTTGAGTATTGGTGTGCATGTTTTGGTTTAGGTTTTTTTTTGAGATAGCAGTCCATATGTATATGATATAGATGCTGATACTATCTGTTGTTGTTGTTTTTTGCATGTGCAGATGTGGCACCTCGCGGGCGGGAGGTGGAGATGCAGAGAGCGCCGGCTCATATGTGGTGGCGGAGGGTATGAGTTCCAGGGAACCAAGTTTCTGCCATACTGTTTTGGACATAATGCATGTAGATGCACCTTCATCGATGATACAACGATGAACTGTGATGTTCCGTATTTTCACTGGTATTTGAAAAGCGATCAAGGCGGGAAGATGAGGTTCTTTGCTATCAAGATCAAAGGTGCATGAGTCGGGTATCTGCAGGATCGACCATCTGAGAGGGTGTCGATGTTGCGCCCGAGGGTTCTACTGGAGATGTCGGGGGCGCGAGAGCCGCGGTTGAGGTGGTGGTCGACAGTTTTGCTTCGCCACGGTGGTGGCGAAGGTGGCCACTTCTTTTCGGCAGAGGCAACATGGATATGGTGGCATATGCCGTAGGTGATACTTCGGTACCCCTATGCTGGGGTGGACTTCTGGGGTGACCCAGACATGGTGCTACCTCCAGGGGAGGTGTTTGACCATCGAGGTATGTTGAGTATTGGTGTGCATGTTTTGGTTTAGGTTTTTTTTTGAGATAGCAGTCCATATGTATATGATATAGATGCTGATACTATCTGTTGTTGTTGTTTTTTGCATTTGCAGATGTGGCACCTCGCGTGTGGGAGGTGGAGATGCAGAGAGCGCCGGCTCATCGAGTGCCGGAGAGACTACCGCATGGAGAGAGATGTCGGCAGGAGGATGCTACGGGGTGACCAGCTGAGCCAGAGAGGGTAGCGAGTAGGCGCCAGTTCAATGACCCTGGTGCGGGGCCATCACACGCTCCTCCGGCGGTGGCCAGAGTGGATTATGATGATATACGTCGTCATCTGGAGACAATTTTACAGGACATGCTAGAGGGCATGTGGACGCGCATCCAGGACAAGAGTTTCCTGGAGTAGTGTGTGGGGGTGCTGCCACCATGGCGGGCCATAGTACGACGAGCAGTAGTGCTTGCTGCTATGATGAGTGGACGTCTGTCGCCGGGGTAGGAGGGTCCTGTGGGTGGACCACCACCGCCTGGGGCAGGTGGTAGTGGGCCGCAACCACCTGAGGGAGGAGCAGGTGGTGGTGCGATAGAGGCACCATGAGTGGTGCATGATGTATATCTTTTTTTTTGTTGTATATAGGCTGGTGAGCCCTTTTTTTGTACCGAGGTGCTGCATTGGCCTACGGATACATGTATTTTTGTATGTAAACATTCATATGGCCTGATGGACTTTTATATATACATGAGTATACATATTTTGAGATTCATTTGGTGTCTACATGTGTTTTTTGCTGATGATTTTGATGATGTCTATTCTATATATTTGATGTGATAGGATTTGTGAGATGTTTATGTATGTGTAGCTTGATGTGATATATGAAAATCTAACACCATGTTATCTATTTGATCTGTTGTTTGATTCAATTGTCTTGGAATATGTGTAAATGTAATAGGTATTTGCGAAAGAGGCACGGATCATGTACACGGTATACATTGTTGAGCTAGAGAACGACTAGTTGAGAGTCGAGGAAGACGCTAAGGTGACAAATATGATGACGTTGGGTGTCGGTCAGGAGGCCAATGACCACAATGTATTCGGCTTGGTTGTTGGTTGCTGGCCCCAAACATATGCCGCTTGAATGTAGAATTTCATGTGAGGGGGTGTAGATAGCCCAAGCAGCCGAAGCGAGATTTTGCGTCCAACGACTAGCGCCGTCGACGTAACCAATGTGGTAGGATGGTGGAGGAAGCATATGTCAATAGCACAAGGGATATTTTATACGTGAGGGAAAGAGAAAAAGATTAAAAATACTAAAAAAGAAGAAAATAACCTAAAGTAGAATGACTACTTTTAAGCGTAAAATTTCTTAAGATACAACCCGTTGACGGGTTCTTTGAGAGAGAGGCCTTCGGGAGAGGCCAGGATATATGCGCCTTTGGTACATCCTCATATATGCGCATGAAACAATATGCAAAGGTACCCCATGGGGTAGTGAATGCGTTTTTATACTGATCGACTGGGTGTATTTGAATTTGGTTATAACCAGAGAATCTGTCCATAAAGGAGAGAGCTTCGTGGTTGGCGCAGTCGTCGATAATTTGATCGATGAAAGGCGTTGGAAAGTTTTCTTTGGGACATGCGTTATTGAGATCGCGAAAGTCGGTGAAAACGCGGATAGTGCCCTATTTTTTGTTGATGGGTACAGGGTTGGAAACCCATGAAGTATAAGAGATGGGGTAAATAAACCGGGCAGCGCGTAATTTGTCAATTTCAGCTTTGATAGCCATGACTTTGGATGGGTGTAGCGGTCGCTGTTTCTGGGGAACTAGTGAGATGTCGGGCCAGGTATCGATGCGATGTTCGACAATAGAGGGATCGAGGCTAGGCATTTCTGTGTATGACCAGGAGACAATATCCCTATATTCCTGGAAAAGGGCTTTATATGCGTCGATTTCCTGAGGAGTGCAAGCAACTCCAATGATGATTTCTTCGACGATGCCATTTTTAATGGAAATGTCAATTTTGATGATGGGGGAAATGTTTGCCATATTACCTTCTTCAAAAGCATCAAGGGAAGAAATGGGATTGTTGAACCAATCAATAGGCCCTGTCGGGATAAAATCTTTGGTTTCGACCGCGTAAATGGGGTTTTTGTTAGGAGGCATGGGGGCGTCTTGTGGAGAGAAGAGTGTGCGGTGATGTAGTACATCCTAGGATGAGTCTGGGCAGTTTAGCTCTTCAAGTATTTCCTCATCGCATTGGAAATTCCGGGAATACAAGGGGTCGTGAGGAGTGATCTCGGTGATAGTGTGGTTTCCCCCAGATGGAGAAGCAGAGGGAGCAATGCTAGGAGATGGTGAGGGTTCACTCGACATAAACCATATATTTAAGTACTGAGGGGTACCCATGGTGGTTGGGTGGAGAGTGTCTGTAGGGGGATGAGTAGGAGAGTTGGGTGGGTTACGGGGTAAGTCCTCAGAGACGTCATTGAAGAACCATGGAGGCGTTGGGAGTGCCTCAGGCTTGGGAGAAATGACATGAAGATCCTCTAGTGACAAGGTAATTTCAATTATCGCCTTTGCGGGTTTGTGAAGAAGGGCCAATTGACGTTGCCTATATTCAAGGATCATAGGACACTGGTATGTAAAATGAGCTAATGCATCGCAGAGAGAGCAAGGGCATCTCATACGTTCATTGACTGAAGCGGTGACATAGCGGATGTCAGTGATAGTTGTTAATGAGGACTTAGCAGGATTGGGGTTGTTCTAGAAGTTATGGCATACAGTGGTGAATGTCTGTCGAAAGCGTGGCAATGCTGGGCAATGATGGGTGTAATGGCCATACTCCAAATAGATAGCACAAGTGTATTTGGTCCTCAACCCTTTACTACTGGAAGGGTGGGTGGTAATGGTAGGACTAGAAGTAGTGGCGGGTGTTGTGGGAGTTTGATTGAGGGGGATCAAATTCCATAATTCAGGTAGTGATCGACAATTGTTGGTTTGGTGGCCCTCTTTCTCACATAGTGCACAAGGTGGTGGGATGTGTGGAGGAAGTGGAGCGGTGGGATCCTTCTTCTTTCGCCTGCCCCTAGCTATAGCAGGGGGGTTAGTGAGTGGGGGGGTGGTGGGGGTAAGGATGGGAATCATCATGGGGATTCCTTCCTGTGGGGGAAGGGATGGTCGAGGGACCATCTCAGGTGGGTGTAGATACCACACTGGGATTTCTAACACCATATTAGGTAGTGTGAGCATTGCGACTACCTGAAAGGATTCTATACCGGGTGGAGGGTAAAATAAGGGAATTTGGGTGAGGGGTTGGGGAACTGTCTCACAAATGGGACTATGCTCCTAAGGGGATGTGGATTTGTTGACTATTGAGGTTGACGAGTGCGCAGGAAGGTCCGACGGGAGTGGTTCTGCGACTGTTGGGACATCAGGAATGATTGAAGCCTCCCGAGGAGGACGAGCGTCCTCTGTGTGAGTTTCGTTAGATGATATGACGCATACTTGATTAGCAGGATGAAGGAGTGGTGGTGTTCCATGGTACGTCCCTAACAAGGATGGATCTTTAAAAATCCTAGGACCCATCTCGATGAGTGGATATGCGTCTTGGTTTGTGTGGATGAGGGGAAGAATGTTATTGAGGTTGGCAGATGGGTTAGGCTCATAATGTGAGACTTGGTTAATGGTCACGATCTTCCCATTGTGGGGGAACATCATTGTCTAAAAGATGGAAGATGCCACTGCCTTCATGGCGTACATGTAGCTACAATCGAACAAGATATTATAATCGAGAGGGGCATCAATAACTTCGATGTCGATGAGAATAGTCTTGCCCCCGAGTTCAACGGGGACATTTTGGAAGAGCCCTTCAGGAGAGGATGGTCGTCCGTCATAAGATTTTGATCTGGGGGAGCCATGGGTTGTGGAGGACCAGGAAATGGGAAGTATGGATTTTGTGGTGGTACCGATCCATAAGGTACATAAAAAGGCGTAGTGCTTTCACTAGTACTATAAGATGATGTTGAGGGGGTACCACTGTTTGTGGGAATAGGTGGATGTATGGGAGGTGCCGGTGGTGGTCCACTGATGGGTGGAGGTATAGCAACAGGGTATGGCATTTGATAAGGGGGTGGGGGGTAATAAGAAGTGCCCCCGTATGCTAGTGGGTGTTGAGGTGTTCCATACATCAGTGGTGGTTGGGGTTGTGGACCATGGTGTGTGGTGGCACCGATTAGTCCGTCTGCTGAGTGAGACATCCTAGGTTTGTCTTGGCCAAATGGTACAGGTTTTGGAAGATTAGGAAGTACCATGTATAAGTACCCTGAATGTGCATAGATGAGGTCATACTGTTGGGCCTTGATGATGGATTCCTCTTCCGATTGAGGGAAGGTGGAAGCTACATCCTTTCCAAGGAGAGAGACAAGTGACTAAGAAACCAGTCGAGACATTGTTGCTTGGTGGTTTCTGCTTTACACAAACTACGTCGGCTACGCCACTCGTGAATGTGGTCAGCGATGTGTGTGGCTGAGGTTTGTTTGAAGTTAGACAGTAGTTCTAGACCATTTTCGTGGAGGATGGGTAATTGGAAGAAGGTCAATAATGATTTGGCCAATGAATCAAACGTCGCATGGGACCCTGATTTTTCTTCGACATACCATTTAGCTGATGGGCCAGTGAGTGTGCATTGAAATAATCACAGTCTGATGGAGTCATCCATAATGCTATTGGAAGAGCACAAAAGATGAAAGGTCATGACATGGTTGGCAGGATCATCGCCTGCCTTTCCTTCAAACTTTGGTATGTCTGAAGGTAGTTTGGTTGGCATTGCAGGCCATGTGGGGTCATGCAATATAGGATCATTGGTAAGTTTGGTGAGATCCGGTATGTTGAGAGAGGCCAAATATGGCATCTACAGTGGGGGGGGAGGATTAACTCCAGCCATAGTGTGTTGTGAACCTGACCCTTGATGGGGGCTATGGGGGTTGGTGCTCCCTCCTTGAGAGGAAGTGGGTCTTTCACTTCCGTGTAAAGGAGAGCGAGTAAATGGATGACCTTGGGAAGTTGACCCAAGTAATGTAGAACCAAGAAAAGCTGATCCTAAGATAGTAGCACTCATAGGAGTGTGTGAAGGAGGTTCTGATGAGCGAGCACGACCAGATACTCCCCCTAAGATAGGAGGGAGGTTGAGAAAGCATCGTGAACGACGAGGGTTCTGTGGTTCCCCTATGATGTCAGACTAGCTATGTGAATATGTGCAAAAAGTGGTGAGAGAAATACAGAAACAAGAGCCTTTTGCGTTGAATGTTTACACAATATATATAGCCAAATCAAACTGTAATAAGATGTGCATCATACATAAAATGAGAGAGAAACATATATGTGGGTAAGTGGTTTTTGTCCACGTGGGGGGAATAAAAAAGAAAGCAAATGCTCGTGTCCTAGAAGACGTAACGTCCTTCCTCTCAAATAGCACTGGACCTTCCAATAGTACTCAACAGTGGGGTCTGAAGTCACCGGAAGAGAAACTAGTGAAGGATGAAATAACTGG
>ML782912.1:398661-441763 GCA_009831015.1 Picea engelmannii
CCTATTTGACAACCTCTATGTTTTGACAATGTGAGAACCAGATAATGGGGAGTTATTTGGATGCCTATCCCCGAAATCCTACCTAGACTAAAAAATTTCTTTTGGCACCTCCTGTGGAGGAAAACTTAGTGAGTTTTTAGAAAGATTTTAGATGTATTTGTTTTGGGAGGTTGGGCGTGCAAACCAACCTCATTGATTAAAAATGGGAGTGGATAGTCTCGTCGAGAAAAGATGGGGTATTTTTGGAATCCCTTTGGAGGAAACTTGCTTTGACCTCCATGTTTCAAGAAGAAGCTATGTGAGTGATAAGTGACTTTTGTGTGTGAGTGAAAGTGTGCCAATTTTTAGTGAATTAGATGTCACCTTGTTGCATGTGGACTTCGCTTGGTCCTTACAAGAGTTTGATTACCTAATTAACTAAGTGCCTTTGGTACAACCTTGCGTAATTCAAAATCCCTAGGAAGCTAGCATGTGGACATGTGAGTCCGTTACTATCCTTTAACTCCCTATTGTGATGTAATCTATAAAAAGCTTGAAACTATCCTAGATTGAACATGTGGGCATGTATGGGCCTGTTACAAACCTTTAAATTTTCCTAGTGTTTTGATCTAAGAAAGCAAAATTCAAAACACTATCCTATCTTTGTAGCATGTGGGCATGTATGGGCCCATTACAATATTAAGATGTGATTTAAAAATAAAACTAAGAGGGGTCCCAAGAAGGGCCGTTGTCCTCTCCTAAAGGTTTTAAACTTTGTTAGAGGATAAAATTGCTTTCACAATCTTTTTCTGATTCTCAAGGTCGCTTGAAGGCGCGAGATAAGAGCATACTAAGCGATTGTAATTCAAATTCTAGTCCTGATGTAAGTTAGATGTGATTAAAAATGATTTCCCCCTTATCTTGTAAGTCAAAACAAGCCATCCATGTGGCAAAAAACAAATAAGGGAAATTGAGTTTTATCCTCCTAAGTGCCTATGTGTGTTTGACTAACCCCTTTATATGATGAGGGGACTAAGTGTGGTGCAGTGTTTAGAGCATGCTTAACATCATTTTTAAGAAGGAAAATGGCCTTCCCCACATCCCAACAACTTACCATGTGAAATTTTGTTCAGATGCGCGGCCCCTAGTGAAGACAGAGGCACATAGAGCGCAGGCACATGAACATAGATGAGTCAGAAAGTGCATGCGCGCAGAGAAAGGTTTCCACTTAAGCGCATGTGCGCATGATGCATGTCTATGGGGTAGAATACCTATGCACGTGTGACAAGCGACCGAGAAACAAAAATTTGGTCGGATTTCTCTCAATTCTCCTTTGAATTGGATGGTTGGCAGGTCGGCCTAGGCCGGTTAGTGCACTTGCAAGTTAAACAAACTAAAAGAAGAGTAAAATAAACCCAAATGAGGTAGGAATTTGATACCTTTCCCCAGTAGAGTCGCCAATTGGTTGCACCTTTTTCGTCACCTTGGTGAGAAGAATCGAGGTGCTTGCATGCCCAGTTGGGTCTTGCTGAGTAGGACAGTTGTAGAGGAAAGAGTTAGAGAAAGAAAAACAAAACTATAAGCAAGAATTAAACTAATACAAACTAAAATCATAAGCATACAGACATAGAGATAACAAAAACAAAAAGACCCATGTCACCAATGTTTTTAGGCTGATCTATTGATGAAATCAAAGCACCAAGAAGAAAGGGGACTATGAGTCTCTTCTTCCTCCAAGGGAAGGCTCTTGGACCCTCACAAGCTTTCTCTCCTTACAAAAAAGAAAATGAGAATAGTGGTGAAATAACTCTTTGCAAATCCACTCAATGGAGAGGTGGATTGCTCAATGAAATGGTGCCAATGTGTTCTTGTCAAGGAAGGAGTTCTTAAAACAATATAGGTAGCATAACATTACTTAGAATTCCTTGATAAAATGAGGTGCATTCATGGCTTTTTATAGCATTGCATTGGGTTATTGTGTAACTGCTTTGTAGTGTGAAAAGAGGCCATTTAGGGCATTATTAGGTCTTTGACCAGCCCACCATTCGGATTCATCCTGGATTTGGAGGTAAAATCAGCTTGGGAGCTAAACCATAAGTGGTTGGGAGGCTGACCACATTCATAAATGCACTGTTTAGCAGGTGCGTGGATTTTTACGCTAACAGCCGCGCATCGTGCGCTTATGCGCACACTCTACGTTCTTGTTCCGCGCATGTGCGCACATGCCCAATGTCTGCAAATCGCTCTTCAATTTTTCACTACTTTGTATAGTTTTTGACCTTTTTTGAATGCTGTGAGATTAATTCAGGGCCATGAATGACTTGATTACTATTTGACGATGCTGAGTTCTTGTCACCATGTGGGGACGAAATTTCAGTGATAACAACTAGAATTAGAGATTCATCACCATCAACCTTATAGTAAAGGTTGGGATCCACAACGTATAGTCTTGCTCATCTTTGGTGCTTCTTTATATTGATGATTTAAATTTTCTCATGCACTAATTATATAGAAACTTTTCTTTTGTAACGATTTTATTATTCTAAATAGAAATTGAAAAGAAAATACTTTGATACGCCATCCATGGTCGTCATAGCAGAAAAACACGTGCAGCACTGGAACAAGATTTCTATTGTTTTCATTCTTTATCTATTTAAACACTAAGATAATGGAAATTTCATCCTCTATTTATCTTCACTATCTGCAAATGGAAAAAAATCCATCCTCAACCCCTGCACTGTAACCAACGGTTTTCTTGGTGGCCTATTCTTTGAGTTGTACCGATCCAGGTTCATTCTTTAACATAAAAACTAGAAGACCACCCTTTCTTTGTTTCCAGGTATCACATGATAGTTTTTCTAATAGCCATCAGTCTCATATTAGTTCTAATGAAACTTGATGGATGAGGAAGGACTCATATATTTCACTCACACGAAAATAACCTAACCTATTGATTGGCGAAAATCCAGCCAAATTCCTCATTGTCTATATTTCCTCCTGCACAACCTCTCCCATTTTCCATTATGTTATTCTGGAGTGTTCAATCATGAGTGAAAGTACAAACATGAGAAACTCTTGTTTAGAACTCGATCCTCTCTCTCAGCTTCATCGAATCAAAAGCAAGATCGATGATATCGCCAATCGTTTGAGTGTTAACTTCTCTTTGATTGACTAGACTCTTAAGGAGATGTAGGGTAGGCTCAAAGAATTCGAGAAGAAAATTATGAAACGTTATCATACTATGATGAGGTAGGGGACCCAAGTTGAAGAAGATAATTCAAGCTTGAAGAATTTACACATCTAAAACAATAAGAAACTTTCTTTGAGGATCATGGGCCCTCCTGTGATGGAGTTAGCCCAATCCTTCTCTAACATCATGTTTTGTTTCTTCATATGAGATATGATTGATATATTATTACAATGACGAGTGTTCCATATATAGGGAACATATGGTGACCATCCATGAAAGTATGTGTCCCTTGAATAATCAATAACTATTTATTATTATCATTTACTTTATTATATATGATATTTAATAATCAATAATCATATTATTTATTATTATTCTAAGACTATGTCTTCTGATGTTTTCCAAAAATAAAAACTCCTTCTCAACGAGAGAGACATTCTGCATCATGCCAATATTGTCTATGAAGTATACAAACTTCACCCTAGACTCATGACACTTGTCTGTCAGTCTTGAGAGACGTCTCTCTCCCACCTAAACCAAGGAGACACTTCTTATGCGACAGTCCCTTTTGAGCCAATTGATTGTCTCTAAGATCAATATCACTCTAGGTCCACATGTAATAAAATATAGAATCTTGAGTCTTTATCGTTCCTTGTCAAATCACCATGACTAGGAAAAATACCACACCAGGATCTTTCACCACAAGTACACTCATATGAGTGAATGTTATCCTGATGCTAATTGACACATGGAAAAAACACTTCAAGCACCTTGAGTCCATATTATTCCTTGTCATGATGAAGGAAGGACTATGTCTAGTCCCACTTAACACAAGTTCACCTTTATGATAAATGTATCCTATCTCCCTTGGTCTTCATCCCAATCTAGGAGAAGTTCTACCCGATGCTGAAACATCAACACTCCCTCTTAGCTAGGGAGGTATTTTTCCATAGTAGTACACAACTACTATCCAAAGACACGCAGTCTCTGCTAGTGGTACACAACCACCATAGTAGAAAATGTCTTTTCACACATGGAACTCCCATGTGGACTTCTAGAGGCTACTCCCTCTAGGAACACTTAGGGTCAACTCCCCATAGTGTGTGATGTCAAGGGTCAAATCCCTTGACATGTCCTCATGTGCTCTCCACATGGGATGTTGGGATATAATCCCAAATGAACTTATCCCTTCTCGAATAAGTGTCCTCATATATCAAGTCAACTCAATTCACATAGGAGTATGATCTGGAGAAATTTTGTCACACATGGCACTCCAATGTGGACTTCTAGAGGCTACAACCTCTAAAAACACTAGAGTCAACTACAATAGTGTGTGATTCCAATGGTCAACTCACTTGACATGTCCTCATGTGCTCTCCATATGGTACGTATCCTCATGTGCTCTCCACAAGGGACATTGGGCTATAGTCCCAAACACACTCATCCCTTCTCGAATAAGTGTCCCACTTATCTATTCTCAGTTAAGTGTCATCAAATATCAGCTAAACTTAGTCAGAGAGGAGTACGATCTTGAGAATGTATCATGAAGCTACAAACATCAACACTCCCTCTCAGGGAGGGAGGCATTCTCTATCATGCCAAGTCTGTGACATAAGTACTTGAACTTCATCCTAGTTTGGTAGGAATATCAACAACCTGCTCATCTATAGGAAGGTACAATAGTAGTACTTCCTTTCTCTGCACCATGTCTTGGATGTAATGGTACTTGATATCAATGTGGTTCAAAGTGTCATGAAACACTAGATTATCTGAGATCTTCACACATCTTTGGTTACCATAATGAAAAATGGTGGAATCCAACACATGTTTGGGTAAATCTGCAAGGAGCTTTCCAAGCTACACTACTTCACATGATGACATACTTAATGCAATGTACTCTTCTTTTGTTGTGCTCAAATCCACAAAAGTTTGTTTCTTGCTACACTATAAAACCATGTAAGATCCCAAAGTGAAGCAACATCTAAAGGCTCTCTTTTTGTCCACTGCGCTCCCTACCCAATCAAAGTCAATATATTCCTGCCATATCATATCAATACTAGAAGTATATATAAGACCATGTCCAATTGTGCCTCCCAGGTATCTCAACACATGCTTCACAAAAATCTAGTGTGTCTATCTTGGATGACTCATAAATTGGCTAAGTGCACTCACTGCATCGAAAATATTTGGTCTGGTGTTAACCAGATACATCAATTATCTAATGAGTTGTATGTACAGATTCAGATCAATTTCGTCAAAATCAGAAGAAGACACACTTAGTTTCTTAGGATTCATCACCATTGATTTAACAATGATATACAAGTTCATGTAACATCCCCATCCACCCACAGGCCGAGGCATGTTACCTTCAATCCCTCCCTTGGACTTCCTTCTCTTACCGATACCTTTTTAAAATTTAAGGATGCATAAAAGAAAATACTTTAACGACATGCACAACAATATCCAAAAAACATGCATAGTCTAAAGATTCAATTAAATGATAATTAAATATACACAGAGGAAATACATTCATATACATGTAAATGATACCATAAAAGAGAGAAATTATCTTTATGAAAGATGAAACCGACTGGCTACAGACCAAGGACGTTCCACCCAACCGTAGACACCACTACTCCAAATATCAACAATACTGTCACCCTCGAGCCAGGGATATGAATCCACACGAAAAGTTACAGAGTGTACTTGGGTTCCCAAACCAGTCTTATCTCAAGATCCCATAGGTTTCCCAATACCCACAACAATCCAAGTACCCAGCTCTCCTCTATCTAGCCTATACTACCCCAAGAGAATGGACCTCCACCCTTCTCTTCCATGTAGTCCCTCAGGTAATCCCTCTCCTTTTATTTTGGGGCCTAAAGCAAAGTTGGTCTAGAATATTAATGGTGGAACTCTCAGGACTCAAATTTGTGAGAAAAAAGGGGATACACCAATGCATGTCGAACATGCAAGCCCCAGGTCATGGTTGGATTGCACCAACGACCATTACAACCAACTATCCCATGGATAATTCTTCAGTAGTTTGGTTCCCTTTCCCAAGACAAGACGCAAATGATGGATGGATCAATGAATGGGTAAGTGAGTGCATGAAAGTGCATGAGGGAAATGAATGACCGCATAGGAAAACATATAACAAGCCATCAGTAGAACCCCCCCATCAAACCAGAGGTGGGTTTAAGTATTTTTTGGTGGGGGGGGAATCAAGAACCTCATGGCCTTCCCCAATAATCTCATGTAATCGATCCCCTCCCTTAGGAAAAAAGGGTAATTAACATAGGAATAAACATTTATCCCCTCAAGCCCCCTCTCTTGTGGAATCATAGCCCCCTATAACTCTAGTACTTGTCTATCTAGTAGCCAACGATGTGTTTATTATTAATAATGATCAAAACATTACATTTCTTGGGCACACTGTCCTTTTAATAATTATTTGGGCACTCTTTCCTCTTATCATTATAACAATACATTATTTAAAATGGGGTTTAAGAACCTGGGGTGTTACATCCCCTCCCCCTTATTTTGGCACTATCCTAAGTGCATATACAAAATAGAGATCGAAATCTCAAAATTATTCAAAAATATGTGGGTAATCTGCCCACATGGAATCTTCATGCTCCTAGGTACATCTTCAGGACTGTAGCAGGTCTACTAAAATTTTACCAGCTCTATAACTCGATTTCGGAGCATTTTTGTTTTTCTGTCTAGTACCCGCACTAACTGAATATGAAAATATCCCTCTCTCTCTACCTGAATCAAATGCCAATCAATAACATGGTTAGGATCATGTACATATTTATTTTGTAAAGATACATGAAATACATTATGCACATTCATGGAAGCAGGCAATGCAAGCATCTATGCATCTGGCCGTATTCTGTCCAATATTTCAAATGGACCACAAAATCAGGCTCCCAGCTTTGTACAACTACCCAATTTCAAAGAGATTTTCTTGGGCTTCACTTTCAAAAGTACATGCTCCCCTACTTTACACTCTCTAGCTGTCTTGTTCTTGTCTACATAGACTTTCTTTCTATCATGATCTGCCTTTAAATTCTTCATGATCTTAACCACCTGGTCTTCCATGTCCTTGAGAAACTCCGGCCCAAGCACCACTCTATCTGTTGGGTTGTCCCAACTTACTGGAGTATCACATTTCCTACCATACAAGGCTTCAAATGGACTCATTCTCAATGAATCTTGATACCCATTATTATATGCAAACTCAACCAAGTGTAAGTAATCTTCCCACTTAGATGGATTATCCATCACACACATTCTCAACATGTCTTCAATTATTCAATTGACTCTCTTTGTTTTCCCATCTGTATGGGGATGATATGTTGTGATAAATTTTATATTTGTGCCAAATCCTTTAAAAAATATCCTCTAGAAATTGGAGGTAAAATTTGTATCTCTATCTGAGACGATTGTCCTAGGTATCCCATGCAACCTAGAAATTTACTTCATGAAAATTTTTACAATATTAGCCGTTGTATGTGTTGTCTTCACAGGCACAAAATGAGCAGCCTTTGTTAATTTGTTAACCACCACCATGATTGAATCATGTTTCTTATTCGTTCAAGGTAATCCTATTATGAAATCCATGGTGATCACTTCCCATTTCTTCTCTAGGATTGGCAATGGATGCAACAACCCCGCTCGGTGCCTATGCTTAGACTTCACCTTCCGACATTCCATACATTGAGCGATGTAATCAACAACATCCTTCTTCATTCCCAGCCAAAAGAAATGGATTCTTACTGTTGTAATCATTTTCTGGTTACCAGAATGTCCAACATAAGGGACATCATGCATCTCCTTTAGTACCAAATTCCTCAGCTCTCCAGAACTAGGAACATAGATTCTATTTTTATGCATGAGTAATCCATCTTCCTTTATCTCATACTCCTTTATTTTCTATTGTACATATCCTTGCTGTAAGTTTTCCTTTACCTATAGGTAATGTTGGTCTATAACAAGACCATCTGAAATTATGCTCTTCAAGTCTAACTGATGCATACTGACAATAGTACCATGCATGAGATGAACTCTTCTACTAAGTGCATTGACAACTTTATTCTCCTTTCCCTTTATATGCTTGATATCGAACTCATATTCACTTAAAAATTCCAACCATCTTGGTTGCCTGGCATTCAAGTTCAGTTGTTCAAAAAGATACTTCAGGCCAATGTGGTCTGTCCTTAATTCAAATGTCTTCCCCATGAGATAATGGCTCCACATTGTTATCACTGAAATTTTGTCTGCAAATGGTTACAGGAATCCAGCATCTCCAAACATCTATTAAGTTCACCCATGGACCAAAATTACCAAAAAAACATTTCCAAAAGGTCCAAAACTATACAACCAGTTATAAAATCAGGATGCACTATGACTATATAGGGGGAACACACACATGCACCATCAAGAAACACAAGAAAAGTGCACATGCACATGATGCGTGACTATGGACGCTAAAATCCACGCACACGTGAGAACAATGCATTTATGATGTTGGTCGACTTCCCACCCACTTTTGATTCAGCTTCCAAGTCGATTTGACATCCAAATCTCGGCTGAATTGAGCTGGGTGCTGGTCAAAGACCTAAAGGTGCCCCAAACAACCCCTTGTTCACACTAAAAGATGGTTTCATAATACCTCAAAGTTGTGCTATAAAAAGAAGCCATGGGTGCACTACATCTTCAAGGAATTCATTTGTAAGGTTATGTTGCTGCTATTCTCTTGGGGAGTCCTCTTTTCTCATCAAGAGCATCCTAGCACCATTCCATTTGAGCTATTCACATCACCTCTTGAGTGAATTATCTTGGGATTCTTTCACCATTTATTTCAAGTTTTCAAGTTATAAGAAGAGCTCAATCTTGGGGGTCCAAGAGCCCTCCCTTGGAGGAAGAAGGGACCCAAAGTCCCCCTTTCTCTTTAGTTTTTTATTTTCACTAATACAATCCTTTCCATTGGTGACATAAGTCTTGTTTGTTTTTTGTTCTTATGTCCTTATGCACTATAGTTTAATTGTTTTTATCATTCCTAGTTTAATTCTTAGCTTAGTCTTTTATGCTTTATTATTCTAACCCTTTCCTTTACTATTGTCTTGCTTAGCTAACCCAACTAAACTTGTAAGCACGTTTTGCTCATTTAGGTGACAAAAGAGGTGCAACAGATTGGCGACTCCGATGGGGAAAGGTATCAATTTCCTGCCCCATTTGGGTTATTTTAGCTCTTCTTTTTGTTTATTTAACCTGCAGGTACCATAACCGGCCCAAGCCGACCTACAGGAAGCCAAATTCAAAGCTGAGTTGAAGGAATTTTATCCAGAATTTTCTTCACAACCATGTAACCGTTGTGTGCAGGTTTATTGGCCCACAGTAGCACATCGTGCACACGTGCACCAAAATCATTGTATTACTCAGTGCCTTATGTGCACCTGCACCCATCAACCTCTTTTAGTTCGTGCATTGGCGCTCAAAGTGCCTCTGTCTAGTCTAAGACCCGTGCACCTGTGCAGAAAAATATACATTGTAATCTTTTTATGATCTGTGGAAGGCCCATAGCCTTCTTAAAGTTGATTCCATGCATGTTGTAATATGCACTACACTTACATTCCTTGTCCATATAAAGGGATTAGTCAAAACACATAGCCACTTAGGGGTAAAATCATAACTTTTCCTCCTTTTTTTCATTTTGCCACATGGATGGCCCACTTTGACTAAAGTTTAAGTTGGAATCACTCTACATCACATATAAAAATTGCATTGGGACCATAAATTGGATAACAATTGTTGAGTATGCTCTTCTCTCACGCTTCAAAGCGACCATGAGAATCAGAAAGAGTTTGTGGGAAAATTTTGTCTCCCTTAAATAGATAAAATATTTAGGAGAGGACAACAGCCCCCTCGGGACTCCTCTTAGTTTATTTTTCAAACACATCTTAAGATTGTAAGGGCCCATACATGCCCACATGCTACAAAGATAGGATAGTGTTGAATTTTTTTTTCTTAGATTAACTCACTAGGGAAGTTTAAAGGTGTTGTAATGGGCCCATACATGCCCACATGTGAACAAACTAGGATAGTTTCAAATATTTCTTAGATTAAATCATAGTAGGGAGTTAAAGGAATAGTAAAGGACTCACATGTCCACATGCTAGTTTCCTAGGGACTTTAACATTCTACAAGGTTGTACCAACGACATTTAGTTAATTAGGTAATCAAAGACTTGTAAGGAACAAGAAAAGTCCACATGTATCAAGGTGACACCTAATTTATTAAAACTTGACACACTTTAACCTATTCACACACAAGATCACCAATCACTCACATAGTTTTATCTAGAAGTTGTGGAGGTCAAAGTAAGTTTCCTCCAATGGGATTCCGAAACACCCCACCCCTTTTCTTGACAAAACTATCCACTCCCATTTAATTTCAACAAGGTTGGTTCACACCCCCAATCTCTCACACAAAGACATCTAAAATTTTCTAAAAAACTCACTAAGTTTTCCTCCACAGGAGGTGCCAAAATAATTTTTTAGTCTAGGTAGGATCTCGGGGATAGGCATCCAAATAACTCCCCATTATCTAGTTCTCACATTTTCAAAGAAATAGAAGTTTTCAAATAGGGAACTTTAAATCCTCCAAGTCAAGTTTTCCTAACACCATAAGGCAGGGAGATACCCGTGAAGGGTTGAAGGCTGAGGTCTAGTTGTTTTGTGCATCCCCCCTTGCGGCACCCACCTCTTGGACAGGATCCAGCCCGTGACCCATTTCTTAGGCCGAAAATCTAAATGCCTCACTTTGACCGAGGTACCTAGTGACCAAATTTTAGGACATCTACCCAAGTGGGAATTGTGGGCTGCAATTGCACCTTGATCAAATTTTGTGTGGCTATTGGGAAATATTGCCAGTTCTTTCGGGATATGCCCCCTCTACCCCTCATTATAACTCATTGCTTCATCCTTCACTAGTCTCTCTTCCAGTGGCATCATACCCCACTGCCGAGTGCTATTGGAAGGTGCAGTGCTATTTGAGAAGAAGGATGTTATGTCTTTTAGGACACAAGCATTTGTTTTCTTTGTTCTCCCACATAGACAAAATTCACCTATCCACATATATGCTTCTTTATCAAAACACTTTATGTATGATTCCCTTCTGATTACATCTAATTTGGAAATATATTATGAAGGTTCAAGAAATTATAGCAAAGACTCTTGTTTACTTATTGCTCTCACCACCATTCACACACATTCACTTAGCTAGTTGGACATCATAGGAGACCCACAGAACCCCCGTTGTTCCAGACACTTGCTAAATCTCCCTCCAATTCTAGGAGGAGTTACTAGTCTTGCCAACTCATCAGTTCCCCCTTCTCAAACCCCTGTGAGTGCCATTGTCTTGGGATCAACATTGCTTGGTTCCACCTTACTTGGGTCCACTTCCCAAGGTCAACCTTCCACTCGCTATCCTTTACACAGAAGTGGGAGGCCAACTTCTTCTCAAGGAGGAAGTACAAACCCACCTAGCCCCCTCCAAGGATCAGGTACTCAGACCACTCACACTATAGTCGAAATTAATCCTCTGCCACCACCCAATATGCCATATTTGGCTTCCCTCAATATCCCAGATTTGACTAAACTCACTAATGATCCTATATTGGACAACCCCACATGGCTTGCAATTCCTACCAAACTCCCTTTAGACATCCTCAAGTTTGAAGGAAAAGCAGGAGACGATCCTGCCAACCATATCATGACCTTTCACCTATGGTGTTCTTCAAACAACATCATGGATGATTCCATCCAATTGAGGTTATTTCAAATGGTATGTAGAAGAAAATTTGGGTCCCACGTGACTTTTGAATCCTTGGCCAAAGAATTTTTGACCTTCTTTCAACTACCCATTCATCATGATAATGGCATTGAACTACTCTCAGACTTCAAACAAAACGCCTCCACAAATATTGCTGACCACATCCACAAATGGCGTCGATGACATAGTCTCTGCAAAGCTGACGCTACACCCCAACAATGTCTCAATTGGTTCCTCAAATCACTTGTTTTCCTCCTTGCCAAAGATGTGGCCGCCACCTTCCCCTAGTATGAAGAAGAAGCCATTAGCAAGACCCAACAATTTGAACTCATTTACGCCCAGTATGGATGCCTATACACGGTACTCCTGGATGCCCCAAGACCCATGCCATTTGGCCATGAAAAACTAGGGATGTCTCACTCAACAGATGGATTGATCGGTAACAATACACACCACAACCCACAACCTCAACAACCACCCATGTATGGCACACCCCAATATTCAACAGCATATGGAGGAATCTCTTATTATCCTCCTCCTCCTTATCAACAGTCATACCTTGTTGCCCTACCTTCACCTATCAGTGGACCCCCGCCAACACCCATAATACGCCCACCTATTCAACCAAGCACTGGTAGTCCCTCTACCTCATCCTATACCCTAAGAACTAGAAAAAGAAACATGCCTTCCTATGTATCTTATGGATCATTGCCACAACAGAATCCATACTTCCCATTACCTGGCCCTCCATAGCCCATGGCTCCACCACAAGGACATCCACACGTTGGGGTTAATTTTGTTCAACCCTCTCCCATTCAGCAATATCAAAATTTTGAACAACTGAATATGACAAATCCATCCCATCATTTGAAAAATGCTAGAAAGAAAGGGAAAAACCAGAATAATAATAATCCCGGACCAGGAGGAAACCAGAACCAACCCCAACAGAACCAACCTATTGGGGGCAACCAAAACACAGGGAACCAAAATCCTCAAGGGGGCAATAATAAATGCTAAGGGGAAAATAACAACAATCTTCAAACCAATTTCCCTTGTGCCCTTTATGGTGAGTTTGGTCACTATAATCACCATTTCCCCCAAATTTCCGACTTTAAACGGATGAAAGAATCTGTAAGTGGACAACATCCCTCGGTTCCGCCTGCCCCCCAGCAGGCCCCACAACAATATGTGCAACAACCACCCCCAGCCATGCTGTAAAACCCCATCCCGCACCAGGGGGTAATGAACTTCAACAAGAAATGCAACCTATCCTACCACAGATAGGACAATATCCCAATCCAAGAAATCTTGGCGATCATACTATCCTCCTCACTAGTGAGGAAGAAGTTCTTCTACAAACATGCAGTCGTCAATACATCGAAGCTCCTGCGTCTGCTCCCACCACCTCGGAAGCACTCCCAGTCGTAACTAGGCCCCCTTTGATGATTCCTTACCCTAATACTGACCCACCCCTTTGTATTCCTTGCATCCCCTTACGCAGGAATGTCCACAACCCTAAGGCTAGGGCAGCTCATAATTATAGTTTGGTCGATGATTTGGCACAATCTCCTACTACTATGTCAGTCTTATAAGTCCTTCAAAATTGTCCTACTCAACGGAAGTTGTTACTTTCCACCCTCAGGGAAGTCGACCCTATGGATACCCAAATTATTACATTTGATCTCGATAGTGGAGAACCTTGTCTCCCCGCTCTCATCGCTTTTCAAATCCTAGTTAAAATCTAGAACATTACATTTCACCGCTGCATCATTGATGAGGGTGCATCCACATGCATTATGTCAAAATATGTATGGTCGAAACTCGGTTCCCCTGAACGTATACCATCTACCATTACCTTAAGGGCCTACGATGGAATACCCTCATCCCCCAAGGGACTCTTCCAAAATGTCCCCATCGAGCTCGGGGGAAAAACCATTCTGATTGACATTGAGGTTATCGATGCCCCGCTCGACTACAATATCTTGTTTGGTCATAGCTACATGTATGCTATGAAGGCCATCGCCTCTTCTGTGTTCTGAACCATGATGTTTCCCCATAATGGAAAAATCATTACCATCTATCAAGTATCACATTATGAGCCTAATCCCTCATCCAACATTGATGACATCCTCCCTTTCATCCACACTAATCTTGACGCCTATCCACTCATCGAGATGGGCCCCAAAATCTTCAAAGACACATCCTTGCTAAGGACATACCATGGAGCACCACTGCTCCTCCATCCCTTAGCCTAAGTATGTGTTTTATCCTCCAACTGAACGACAACTGAAGATACTCTCCCTCTCACTGAGGCCTCTTTTATCCCTGACGTCCCACTAGTCGCAGAACTTCTCCCTCGGGAACCCCCTGGAACTAGCTCAGCTCGACCCATTCCTAATATTCCCCTCCCCCAGGGCCATATCCCAATCTGGGAAATAGTCCCCCAAGCCATTACCCAAATCCCTTTCTTTTACCCCCCACCAGGTATACAAGCTTTCCAGGTAGCTGCAACGCTTACCCTTTCTAACATGGTACCGACAATCCCAGTTTGGTATCTAAATTTTCCTGAGATGGTCCCTCAACCATCCCTCCCTCCCCAAACCAAAGGAGTTCTGATGCAGATTCAAATACCTACTCCTGAAGCAACACACTCACCCCCTCTTGATAACGCCATCACTACAGCTGGGGGTAGACGAAAGAAGAGAGAGCCCATCGCCCCTCTCCCTCCTTGCATCCAACCTCCTTGTGCACTCTACGAGAAAGAAGGACATCCCACTAATTGATGTCCCTCTCTCCCCGAGTTATGTAATCTCATTCAACTCCCTTGAGCACCACCATCGCTCATCACTTCCTCCAATATTGCCACTATATCCCCGAACACAAGTAGAAAAGGATTGCAGACCAAATTCTCATGCACCATCTGTTCATAATATGGCCTTTACACACACCATTATCTAGCATTACCTCAATTCCAGCAGATGCTAACAGCTGTACGCTAGAATTTTCAGCAAGGACCCATGCCAACTCACATCACCGACATCCATTATGTCATGAACTCAGTCAATGAATGAATGAGATGTCCTTTCTCTTTATGAGAATCACTTGATCATTTCACAAATCAATGTCCTATGATCATTGAATATAGGTGTCACCAAATGGCCCTTATTCAAAATCACACACCCTCTCCTCCAATAGAACCAATGAATACCCTTACCCCATCACTTTCTATGGTTCATATCTTTTCACCAAAACCTGTGGCACTCACTACTCCCCCATGGTTCTTGGATGACTTATACAAGGATTTACCCCCAAATCCCCCCAATTCCCCCATTCATTTCCCCATGGAAATTTTATGCCCGACTACCATTTTTAATTCTCAGTATCTCGATATTTGGTTTATGTTGAATGAACCATCACAATCTCCTTGCATCACTCCCCCTGCTTCTTCATCACCAGACAGGAATCACATGGCGACAATCACTGATATTCCTCTTCTGGGTCCCTTGTATTCCTGACAATTCCACTGTGATGAGGACATACTCGAGGAATTAATCACCCTCGACTACCCATGCGATGCTCTACACCACCGATCGCTCTTTCTTTCACAGGAAGCCTTCGTGCCTCCAAACCAACACCCCATATACGCAATCGAAACCAAGGATTTTATCCCATTAGGGCATATCGACTGGTTCAACAACCCTATCCCTACCCTTGATGCTTTTGAATAAGGCAATATGGCCAACATTTCCCCCACCAATAAAATTGATATTTCCATCAAAAAGGGAGTCGTCGAGGAAGTCACTATTGGTGCCACATGAACTCCTGACGAAATTGCTACTTACAAAGCTCTCTTCTAGAAATACTAGGACATTTTTGCCTGGTCATATGCATAGATGTCGGACCTTGAACCCCCTATCGTCGAACATCGCATCGACACTTGTCTTGATATCACACCAGTCCACCAAAAACAACGACCGTTACACCCATCCAAAGTAGTGGCCATCAAAGATGAGATTGACAAATTACGAGTTGCAGGGTTCATTTACCCCATCACCTATATGTCATGGGTCTCCAACCTTATCCCTGTTAACAAAAAACATGGCACTATCCATGTCTATACAAACTTCCATGAACTTTGATCATGCCTGTCCCAAAGACAACTTTCCAATGCCCTTCATCGACCAAATTATCGATGATTGCGCAGGTCACGAGGCTTTGTCCTTCATGGATGGTTTCTCTGGCTACAACCAAATCCAAATTCACCCCACCGATCAATACAAGACCAAATTCACTACCCCTTGGGGAACCTTTGCATATCGTGTCATGCCATTTGGCCTCAAGAATGCCGACGCCACTTTCCAATGGGCCATGACATACGTTTTTCATGACCTGGCTCATATCATCCTTGCATATTTGGATGACCTCACCACTCGATCCAAGAAACGTACTCAACATCTCGATGGTCTACGATTCATCTTTCAAAGGTGTCGTTAGAAAAATATCTGCTCGAATCCCCTCAAGTGTGTATTCTGTGTCATTGTTGGCCGCCTTCTTGGGTTCATTGTTTCCCAATAAAGTATTACTGTGGATCCCCTCAAAGTCCAAGCCATCACATAAATTCTCCTTCCTTGAAATTTATGCCAACTATAGAGCCTACAAGGAAAAGCTAAGTTTTTACGGTGATTTGTCCTAGACTATGCCACTCAAGCACACACATTCCTTCACTTACTATGCCACGACATCCCATTCCACTAGGATGAACATGACCAAAATGCTTTTGATGATCTTAAAATGGCTCTTTCCAACACCCCTTTGATTAGTCCACTTGAGTATAACCGAGACTATATCCTCTACATATTGGCCTCAACTGTCTCAGTAGTAGGAGTTATCGTTCAAATTGGAGATGATGACCGCAAGCATGTCATTTACTACATTAGTAAAAACCTCTCAGGGACACCCTTGAAATACAATCATGAAGAGAAACTAGCCATTGCAGTCATCCTCGCAGTCCAGAAGATGTGCCATTAAATTCTTCTTTGAACTACCAAAGTCATAGAAGATTCCAACCCCATTCAATAATTGCTCAGTCCTCGACAAATTAACAGTAAATTTTCTTGATGGATCATCCTCCTTCAGGAGTACGATCTCAAATTTTCAACACCCAAGAGAAAGAAAGCTCTCATCCTCTCCGAACTTATCATGACATTTCCCTCCGACACTACCATTTCATTGGTCAATACCAACTTCCCCGATGAAAATATCTTTTACATCCCCTCGGATGACCCTTGGTTTCGTGATCTTCTCATCTATCTCTGAACAAAAAAATTTGGAAACCACCTCTCTAGAGATGATCGTCGACGTATTCGTCACCAGGCACCCCGCTACCTCCTCATTGGGGATATATTATATCGGTGAGGGGTTGACACCATACTTCATCAATGCTTGACTAATGACAAGGATGACATAGTCTTAAACAACTGCCACAATGACGCTTGTGGGGGCCATCTCTTAGGGATGTCCACCACTCAGAAAATCATCGACGCAGGTTACTTTTGGCCTAAATTATTTCATGACTGCATCCATGCCGTGAAATGATGTGATAAATGACAGCTTTATGCCAAAACATCACATGCACCACGTGCTCTTCTACACCCAGTCATCACCACTGGTCCCTTTTGTAAATAGGGCATTGACTTCATGACTTGCAACCCTCCATCCAACAATGGACACAAATACATAGTTGTTGCAGTCGATTACTTTACCAAATGGGTTGAAGCCATGCCTACCTTCAAGAACACTGCTGACACAACAACACATTTTTACTTTAGCCATGCCATATCCCACTTTGGAGTACCACTCCAACTAGTCTCTGATCACGGGAAACATTTCGAGAATGAGATTTTCTTGGAACTCTCATCCAGGTTAGGCTTCTCCCATGAGTTTTCCTCACCATACTACCCTTAGTCCAACAGATAAGTAGAAGTAGTTAATAAGGTCCTCAAAACCATGTTGAAGCACATGGTTAACAAACATAAAACCAATTGGCATCATATGTTATTTTCCACTCTCTGGGCTTATCGCATAGTAGTCAAAACTGCCACTGGTTTCACACCTTTTCATCTAGTCCACGGAGTTGAGACCACTCTTCCCATCGAGTGAAAAATGTCCACCTTACGCACTTCCATTGAGATATTACCTGAAACTGCTCCAATGGAACAACGTTTGCTAAACTTAGATTCCCTGGATGAAGATTGTTGATCCTCATTACAGAACAATGAAGCAGCCAAAAAATGGTCAAAGGCCACCTTTGATCGCCATGTCAACCTTTGCTCATTTAATGAAGGAGACCTTGTCCTTGCTTACAATATCGCTCACGATACCCTCGGCCATGGAAAATTTGAATCCCTCTGGCATGGGCCTTACATCATCCAACATTTCCTCACTAAAGGCGCATACATATTGGCTTCCCCCGAAGGCCATCCTCTCAAAGAACCCGTCAACGAGTTGTACTTAATGAAATTTTACACCTAAGCGTAGCCATACTACACTAGGATTTTTCTTTTTTGTACGTCTTTTTGTAGAGTTTTTAGTCTTCTTTTATCCATACCTCACATCTAATCTATCACTCGTGTTATTGATAGATTTTTCCCCCATCGGCCTACCACATAGGTTACGCCGACGGAGCTAGCCATTGGACACAGAATCTCGCTTTGGCTGCTTGGGCTCTCTATTCACCTTCACATGAAATGCTCCACACCAGCAGCATATGTTTAGGCTCAACCACCAAAAATCAAGAAGAATACATCGACATCATTGGTCTCCTCATTGAGGCCAGTCATCGCCATATTCATCACCTTAGATTATTATTATATTCCCAACTTGTCGTCCTCCAGCTCAATAATGTGTACCGTGTCTGTGATCCTTGCCTCTTTCGCAAATACCTGCAGGTTAGAATTTTATCTCGACATTTTGATTTCATTACATTTACACATATCCCAAGAAAATTCAATCAAATAACAAATAACATGGCTAACATTATACTATATTGGCATATATCACATCAAGACATCTTCACACACACATAAACCATCAGAAGTCTATCACATCATATAGATTAGACATCATCAACTACATTAAAAAATCATCAACAAGAAACACATCACACATGTACACATTACCAAGATCCCAAAATGTATATATATATATATATATCGGTCAACATGTCATAAGTTTTTACAAAAAATAGTACATCACCCGTAGGCAGGTGAGTCACCTCATCCCTTCCAATACAAGATGGATGTCACAACTATACAAAATGGGCTCACCAACCTATATCAAATACAAAAATACATATCTAGTATCCCTTAGGGCGCCTCTAGTTCTCCAACACCAAATCCTCCCTCTGGCGAAGGTGCCCCACCAGCTATAGGTCCCTAAGGTCCTGGGGACAACCACCTAGTCATCGCAGCTTCAGCTATAGCTGCTCTACGGATCAAGGTATGTGACTCTATTGAAAACCCAATACACTCTAGGATCCCCTCATTCTGGATACACACCCACATCACCCCGTGCACTCCTCGAAGAACCACCTCTAATTGGCGAAGAAAATCATTTAACTCTCCCCCGGCCTCGGTCGGAGGAGCATGTGATGGACCTGCATCAGGGTCATCATAACAACGTCTCCTGGCCACTCTATCCTCATCACCGGGCCTCACCCCAACATCCTCTCATCACTGCCTCTCCCCTTCTCATGGCTCTCCCCACGGTGGTCTCACAGGCCCCTGGCGAGCTGGTCTCTGATCATCTCGACCTCCCGTCCACACAGTCCCACATCTACACAAAAAAACACATGATAGCATCAACATCCATACAAATATCAACCATATGTTATACTATCTAACCAAATCAAAATCCAACAACCATAACATCATACCTCGATGGTCGAATACCTCTCTTGGGGGTAATATCATCTCGGGGTCATCACGGAAATCTACCCCACTATATGGAAACTGCAATATGATCTCTGGCATCTGACGCCAGACCTTTGCAGCCTTGGCCATGAAATAATGGTCACCCTCCCCACCCCCATGATGGAAAAAAATCGTCGCTCACTGTAGTAGTCACAGCTCTCGCACTCCTGGTGGGTCTAATAAAACTCTCAGGCAAAACATAGGCACCCTCTCTAGAAACCAAGCCACCATAATATATCCAAAAGAGAAATCCCCTGAGTCGGTTGTTCGACACTTGGTGAGATTTCCCACCATCTTGGAATGTAGCATCAAGCCCCAAGAAAAATGCTCACCCCCTAGTTCCCACTACATGATCCTCAGCTAGCTGCCACTAATACGTTGAGTCGCGAGCGACCCATAAAATCTCACAATCATTGCTTCCATGCAACGATGTACCAGGGCATCCATTGCCCCAATCCTCACCACTGACCCAGACATGAAATCCTCTCCCAAAGAATATGTCCAAGCAAGGGTAGCCAACTTCCCCTCTCCAACTATCACTGGCTCAGTTGATAACAGGGTTCCCCGAAAAGGGAGTCCAGTTAGAAAATAGACATTCACCTCAGTAGACAATGCCAAGTGCTCCCCATGCACAATAAAACACTGTAAATGCAGACTCCACATCGAGATCAAGAATTGCAGCAGATACTCATCTGCCCTCACTAGTGAGCACTCAAAAAACTTCAGCAGCCCACAAGCCGCCAAAGTACCACGAACCGCCGACTCCTCATCCCTCACAGCCTCCCTCTGTAATACCCTGTTTCCCCCAGTCTGTAAAAATAATTATGCTGGCCAAGAACTGTGGCAAACTCAAAGATGTGAATGTGTGATTTTGAATGGACCTTAGTATACAAGGTCAACGAATGTAAATTAACATTATATATATATATATATATATATTATATAGGACTGTTGAGAGGGGGATGTGCTGAAAAAGAGACCACGATGGATGAAGAAAGGTGGTGGAAGGCACCTAGAAAGGTGGTGTTAACTTCCACCGAACCAAACCATATTTGGTCTTCACTGGCCCAGAGAACCAAGAGCGGCTCGCTGGCCCTGAAATGAATTACTTGCTAGGATGGTAGGTGAAGAGGCTCCTCATGAGTTAATGAGGGATGGGGGTGAACCGCCAATTTTTGGAGGCCTCAGACCTGACCATCACTAGGAAATTTGTGCCACACACAACCTCGCTATAAAAGGAAAGGTAGGTAAAAGGTGTGGAAGGGGGGGAAGATGTGAGGGGGATCGCAGGAGAAGAGATCAAAAGAACTCTGGAACAAAATATAGAGTAAGCAATAATAGAGAAGAAGGAGAGTAACCTTCATTCTCGATCGCTGAAGAACCGAGACAGAGAGTCTCAAGCATCGTGGTCTAGCTCGGGGGTGGCTAGTGGTAAATCCATTCGGAGTCACTGAGCCTACGATTGGGTGGAAACGAGCACCCCTCTCAACAGTCGCTTCACACCTGGTGTTTTTCTGATAAGTTTTTTATGTCTTGTATCTTGAAATTTATATGCTGACATGTATGCTCATAGTCTGTGCAATTATGAATGGTTTTAGTATAAGACTATCTGCATGGTGTTTTGATCAGAAAGGATAGCTGCATGCTTTTGCTGGAAAGACCACGTATGGCTTATGTATATATATATTGAACTAATATAGATTTTTCAAGTCTTCTCTCAAGATATTTGTTCCCATGTTTGTCTTACCTGATGCTTTGGATAGATTTCCCCATGAAGGCACCCTTTCGAGACCACTCCTTTACCTTCTAGAATACCTTCTAGTCTGGTCTTCAAAACCTGGTGCAAATTACTTGAGGACCCAAAGGAGGATTTTATAGTTTAAGTCTTGAAATCGTGCACGAGGGAGAATGGTCCTCGTAGACTCCAACATTTTAGCATTTCGATACCCGAGATACCCAAGGGCGAGTTCCCTTGCACTCACAAGTCTCGAAATCCCGATGGGTGTAATCCTAAAAGGTCAACACACGAACATGTTATGATATTTTGGCATTTCAGAAATCGGAATACTCAAGGGTGTATTCCCTTGTACTCACAAGACCTGAAATCCCGATGGGTGAAATCTCGAAAGGTCAACACGCAGACATGTTACGATATTTCGGCATTTCGAAAATCAGAATACTCAAGGGTGTATTCCCTTGTACTCACAAGACCCAAAATCCTGATGGGTGAAATCCCAAAAGGTCAACACGCGGACATGTTACGATATTTCAGCATTTCAGAAATCGACATACTCAAGGGTGTATTCCCTTGTACTCGCAAGACCCAAAATCCCAATGGGTGAAATCCCGAAAGGACAACACGCAGATATGGTACGATATTTCGGCATTCGGAAATTAGAATACTCAAGGGTGTATTCCCTTGTACTTGCAAGACCCGAAATCCCGATGGGTGAAATACCGGAAGGAAAACACATGGACATGGTACGATATTTTGGCATTTCGGAAATCAGAATACTCAAGGGTGTATTCCCTTTTACTCGCAAGACCCGAAATCTCGATGGGTGAAATCCCGAAAGGTAAACATGCAGACATGTTACAATATTTCAGCATTTCAGAAATCGGAATACTCAAGGGTGTATTCCCTTGTACTCGCAAGACTCGAAATCCTGATGGGTGAAATCTTGAAAGGACAACATGCAGACATGGTACGATATGTCGGCATTTCGGAAATTGGAATACTCAAGGGTGTATTCCCTTGTACTCGCAAGTGCAGAAACCTCGACTTGTGAAGTCCCTATATGGCATAGTGTGACTTGGATCTAAATTTTGGTGTTTCGTTACCCGAGACCCCCAAATGATAGTTTTGGTCTATGTGTCTACTAGATGAAAAACCCCAAGATGGCCTAGTGCGCATAAAGCTGATACTTTGGTGTTTTGGCTTCTAGAGTGCCGAAGGGCATGAATCCCTTGATGTTTTGTAATGTGAAATCCCAAAAGGAGAAATCCATAAATGAGCTTAGAAATGAATACTGGTTTCAGAGTTTTGACTCCTGGGAAACCTAAGTGCGAGACCTCCCATCTGCGCATATCCTGAAATCCCAATATGTGAAACCCCGAAATAATAATAGCACGGATGAGATAGGGTGTTTCGGTATTTCGACGCCCGGGATACCTAACAATAAGTTTTCTTGTGCTCACCAGTCCCGAAAACCAGGTTTGCAAATTCCTGAAATGTGTTGAGTGACATATATATACATGTATGTAGGATTCGGAGTTTCGGTTCCCCGAAAAACTAGGTGCGAGACCTCCTGTCATCGCATATCCCAAAATCCTGATGGTGGAAACCCAGAAACAATGAAGCATGCTTAGAGCTGGCTTTTTCGGAGTTTCATCTTCCAGGAAACCCAGATGTGAGACCTCCTGTCATCGCATCCCTCAGAATTCCGGTATGCGAAATCCTGAAGGGTAGAGTGCCCAGACTTAATCTGGGTCGCTGTTATTCACGTTAAGCGGTTAGATCCGTTTCAGATTTCGACCCTTCGAAAGACAACAAAGAAAGGGGAATACATGGACTGTGATTTCCCAAATCGCAAAATCCAACGAGCACCTCCACAATAAGGCTTGTGGTCATAGCCACTGATCATATGAGTGTGGTTAAGGGATAGCAGGTTTTGTATTAGGCCCTGTAGGAATTTGGGGAATTATGTTCCTTGGTGAAAATAAAGAAATAAACCCACAAATATTTCAATTCTCGTAGTGGGTATGTTACAAATTGGTATCAGAGCATGATTACAACACTTGGCCTGCTTGGGCTCATGAACAAGTTGTGTCGAACCTCCATTCGAAGCACTCCAAAAAGGAGTAACCCTCTATTTTGACCCCCTAATCAAAAGGTCAATCTTCGAAATGAAAACCTCGATTGTGTGTATGCATGTGAAAGAAATATGAATTATTTATTGGTTATAATAAATATAAATATTGACTAACAACCAACGTTTTTCTTTTGCACACAAAGAGGAAGACCAACTGTAGAAAATTGCAGACGTAGAGAATGGTGACTCACCATGAAGTGGGGGAGGGCTCCCACAATAGAGACGAAGAGTCTGATGAAAGAAGGGCAGTAGGGACACCTCTATATCTAGCCGAGACTATGAGAAGTCTCATGGTCGAATTACAAAGTTGTAAGGCTGACAATGAGAGGATGATGAAAGAACAAGAAAATAAATTAGAAATTAACACAGTTTTACTGTAGAGCTTATCTGACCTACAAAGACAAATGTAGCATGAACTTGAAGTACATAAACATGGTCATATCATTGGCCACAGTGAGAGGAGAACCTCGAAAAAGGTCCATCCCAGAGGTAAGGAACAAGCGTCAGATGATTCCTCTAGGAAGGAAGCTGGCGGTTTAGAGGACTCTTCTAGCAGCAGAACTAGTTCTTATTCCCAAAGAAAACAGAAGAAGAAAAATCTTTTCAAGGGTCATAAATTTGAAGAATTCAGGAAGGCAAAACCACCCTCCTTCGTCGGTTAAATAAAGAAGGGAGAGGAAGCAAAGGCCTGGCTGCTTGGACTAAAGAAGTATTTCAGAGTCCATGAATTCTCAGAAAATTTGAAGGCCCGAGTGGCCACCTTCAACTTGAATGGAAAGGCTTCCATTTTGTGGGAAGACCTTAAGAATGTAAAAGGGATTCACGAAGAAGACCTATCTTGGGAATAGTTTGAGAAATACTTCAAGAAGAAGTATCTGTCGGAAAAATATTTCGACGAAAGGACTAAAGTATTCTATGAACTTAAGTTGGGGCAACTCACCATAGAGGAATATGTCAGTAGATTCCTCGAGTTGCTGAGGTATGTACCCTACATAAAAGCATAAAAGGAAAAGGTGCAATGATTCATCAGTGGACTACCTAAGGACTATCAGAATAGGATTGAATGTGATGAACCAAAGACCCTAGAAGATACTATCTGAAAGGCAAGATATTGTTATGAACAACTTGGACATTGAATAGAACCTCATGAAGGCTGGAAGCAGAAGAATAGTTCGAGATTTTAGAAAAAGGGGATTAAGTCCCCACGATTTTAGAACTATAAGAAGAACCCAAGAATGAGCTTCCCAACCCAGAGTGTACACCAACAGAATTTTCCCTCCTTGGACAAAAATAAAACTTCTGGATCCATACCAATGAAGACTGATAACCCAAAGAGAGAACCTTTAAAATGTTGGGGTTGCAGAGAAGAACATATACTGAGAGATTGCCCACACCGACAACAGAATAGTCAGAGAATTTATAACATCTAGGAAGCTACCACCATCAATGATGTGGCTAGGTGTGTGCCGCAAATTTATGCAGCCTTGGATAATAACCAAGCTAACCACCAAGCTTCAGTGGTGGAAATAGAAGGTATGATTTCCAATCATCTAGTGTCTATTTTGATTGACCCTGGTTCAAGTTTGAGTTATATATCCCCTAAGGCTATTGATAAGTGTAAACTATAGCCACAAAAAATTACCAAGCCATGGTTGGTACAGTTAGCCACTGGCACCAAAATAAGGGTAGCAAAGGTCATACCAACCTACCAATTAATGTTGGGTGAATTCCCCACCAAAGCAACCCTTAACATATTACCCCTGGGATCGTATGATCTGTTGAATGGTATGGATTGGCTAGCCGCCCATAAAGCCAGATTGGATTGTTACCATAAAACCTTAGAATGTGTAAGTAAATAAGGGAAAAGGATAACCCTTCAAGGGATCTGAAAACCTATCTCAGTGAGACAAATATCAGCTCTGCAAATGAGAAAGTATTGCCAAAATGGATGTCCCCTATATGAAATACAAGTGTTGAAAACTATTGAAGATGAAAAACCAAGCCTCAAAGATCACCCTACCCTGAGAGAATACATAGATGTGTTTCCGGAAGAGGTACTGGGTCTACCTCCGAGAAGAGACATAGACTTCTCGATAGAACTTGCACCGAGAGAGGTGTCGATGTCTAGGACACCCTACCGGATGAGCACACCCGAGTTAGTTGAACTCAAATTGAAATTAAGAGAAATGATGGATAAGGGCTATATCTGGCCCAGCGTGTCTCCATGGGGAGCACCAATCCTATTTTTGAAAAAGAAGGACGTTACCCTTAGACTGTGTATATATTATAGACAACTCAATAAAGTAACCATAAAGAACAAGTACCCCTTGCCCAGGATCGATGACCTGTTCGACCAATTAGGGGGTGCATCTATTTTCTCAAAGATTGACTCGAGGTCGAAATACCATCAAGTCTAAATTAAGAGTAAAGACATCCATAAAACTGCTTTCCGGACGAGGTATGGTCACTATGAGTTTGTGGTAGTACCATTTGGGTTAACCAATGCCCCTACCACTTTCATGTGCTTGATGAACAATGTACTCAACAAATTCCTAGACAAATTTGTGCTAGTTTTTATTGACGATATATTAATTTACTCCAAGAATAGGGAAGAGCATGAAGAGCACCTTAGGCTTGTGCTGCAAGTGCTAAGAGAACATCAGCTCTATGCCAAATTCAACAAATGTGAATTCTTCCAGAAGCAAATACATTACTTAGGCCATGTTCTATCCAAAGAAGGAGTAGAAGTAGACCCTGAAAAAATCAGGTCTATCATGGAATGGCCTACCCCAAAGGACGTTTCAGATATCATATCCTTTATGGGATTAGCAGGATACTATAGGAGATTTATAAAAGGATTCTCCAAGATTGGTTATCCAATCACTGCCCTCCATAGGAAGGGGACAAAATTCACATGGACACGAAAATGTGAAGAAAGATTTCAAACCTTAAAACATCTACTGACCCACGCACCCATGTTGAATATCGCCAATCCCGAAACCGACTTCCTCGTGTGCACAAATTCCTATAAGGAAGGGCTCGGAGGAGTCCTTATGCAAGGAGGAAGTGTGGTCTGCTATGAATCCCGAAAATTGAATGAGCACGAAGTCAACTATGTGACCCATGATCTAGAGCTTGCTACCATAGTGCACACCTTGAAAATGTGGAGGCATTAGCTCCTGGGAAGAAAATTTGTACTTATGACAGACCACTGTGGATTGTGATATCTATTTGACCAACCAAATCTCAATGCCAGACAAGCTAGGTGGATGACCCTCCTTAGCGAGTTTGATTTCGAAATCAAACACATTAAAGGAAAGGAAAATAGGGTGGTTGATGCCCTTAGCATAAGCATGAAAACAATTCACCTGGCCGTAGTGATCTCCTACGAGACAGATGTCAAAGAAAGAGTCAGAAATGAACAAGAGATAGACACATTCTTCTAGGCCGTGACCTGGTACCTGCAGCAAGAACCCGCAGGGATAAAGTATGGAGGCTACCAGATGATGGAAGGAGGTCTGATCACTTACCGAAGCAGATTGTATATCCCAGATTGTGACGAATTGAAGAGGTTCATACTAGATGAACTACATAAAAGACCCTATACTGGTCATCCAGGATACCAGAAAATGATCACGGCCACTAGGAAACAATTCTACTAGCCCGGGTTGAAGAAAGACATAAACGAGTATATAGCCAAATGCATAGAATGCCAACAGGTAAAATAAGAACACCGACACCCAACAATATTATTACAACCTCTACCAATCCTGGAATGGAAATGGGAAACCATCTCCATGGATTTCATCACCGGATTACCAACTTCAGCCAAACATAATGATGCCATCATGGTAGTGGTGGATAAATTGAGCAAGTCTTCCCATTTCATCCCCATCAAGTTGACTTGCAAGGCAATAGACATCGCTTAGGTATTCGTGAAGGAGATATTTAAACTGCATGGTATGCCGAAAGAGATCGTGTCTGACAGAGACACGAAATTCACTTCCAACTTTTGGAAATCACTGATGGTGGGTTTAGAGACCAAGTTGTTGTTTAGCACTGCCTATCACCCTCAAACCGATGGACAGATAGAAAGAGTGAACCAAATACTAGAAGACATGCTAATAATGCATGTAATGCATCAACCCAAGAAGTGGGAAGATTACCTGCCACTGGTGGAATTCGCCTACAACAATGACAACCAAGAATCCTTAAAGATGAGCCCCTTCGAAGTCCTATATGGTAGTCCCTTCAACACTCCTGTCAGTTGGAGTAATCCCGTAAACATAATTTCTTTTGGACCTGACATGTTGAAAGAAATGGAACAACAAGTGACTCAGATAAAACAAAACCTGAAGGTCGCTCAGAACTGACAGAAAAGTTATGCCGACCAAAAGAGAACTCCAAGAGAGTTCAAGGTGGGAGACCATGTATATCTCAGAGTTAGGCCTAGGAAGAGTTCCCTGAAAATGGGAGCTTGTGACAAGTTGGAACCTTAGTATTGTGGATCCTTTGAGGTCCTAGATAGAGTGGGACCTGTAGCCTATAGGCTAGCACTTCCTCCCATAGTAAAAGCACATAATGTTTTCCATGTTTCATTATTGAAGAAGTATGTACATGATTCTAATCATATAATTGATTGGTCTATGATCCAGGTGGAAATGGAGGGAGAATTTCTACCAGAACCTCAATGCATACTGGACAGAAAGGAAACCCCGCTCCGGAACCAAACCATTGCACAGGTCAAGGTGCAGTGGAAACATTTTGGCCCAGATGAGGCTACATGGGAAATGGAGGATGCCATGAAACAAGCATATTCAATTTTGTTTACCTCTATACATACATGTCATGATGAAAGATAGAACATCGACGACGATGTTCCTTTAATGGGGAGGGAATTGTAACACCCTGTTTCCCCTAGTCTGTAAAAATAATTATGCTGGCCAAGAACTGTGGAAAACTCAAAGATGTGAATGTGTGATTTTGAATGGACCTTAGTATACAAGGTCAACGAATGTAAATTAACATTATATATATATATATATATATATATATATATATATATATATATTGCAGGACTGCTGAGAGGGGGATGTGTTGAAAAAGAGACCACGATGGCTAAATTTAGGTGGTGGAAGGCACCTGGAAAGGTGGCATTAACTTCCACCGAACCAAACCGTATTTGGTATTCACTGGCCTGGAGAACCAAGAGTGGCTCACTGGCCCCGAAATGAATTACTCGCCAGGATGGTAGGTGAAGAGGCTCCTCATGAGTTAATGAGGGATGGGGGTGAACCGCCCATCCATGGAGGCCTCAGACATGACCACCGTTGGGAAATTCGTGCCACACGCCACCTCGCCGGAAAAGAAAAGGCAGGTAAAAGGTGTGCAAGGGGGGGGGGATGCGAGGGGGATCACAGGAGAAGAGATCATAAGAACTCTGGAACAAAATACAAAGTAAGCGATAGCAGAGAAGAAGGAGAGTAATCTTCATTCTTGATCGCTGAAGAACTGAGATAGAGAGTCTTAAGCATCGTGGTCTAGCTCAGGGGTGGCTAGTGGTAAATCCATTCGGAGTCACTGAGCCTATGGTTGGGTGGAAACGAGCACCCCTCTCAGCAGTCGCTTCACACCTGGTGTTTTTCTGATAAGTGTTTTATGTCTTGTATCTTGAAATTTATATGCTGACATGCATGCTCATAGTCTATGAAATTATGAATGGTTTCAGTATAAGAATGTCTACATGGTGTTTTGATTAGAAAGGATAGCTACATTCTTTTGTTGGAAAGACCACATATGGCTTATATATATATTGAACTAATATATATTTTTCAAGTCTTCTCTCGGGAGATTTGTTCCCATGTTTGTCTTACCCGATGCCTTGGATAGATTTCCCCACGAAGGCACCCTTTTGATACCACTCCTTTACATTCTAGAAGACCTTCTAGTCTAGTCTTCAAAACTTGGTGTAAATTACCTGAGGACCCAAAGGAGGATGTTATAGTTTAAGTCTCGAAATCATGCATGAGGGAGAATGGTCCTCATAGACTCCAACATTTCAGCATTTTGATACTTGGGATACCCAAGGGCGAGTTCCCTTGCACTCGCAAGTCCTAAAATCACAATGGATGTAATCCCGAAAGGTCAACACGCGGAGATGTTATGATATTTCGGCATTTCAGAAATTGGAATACTCAAGGGTGTATTCCCTTATACTCACAAGACTTAAAATCCCGATGGGTGAAATACCAAAAGGTCAACACGTGGACATGTTATGATATTTCGACATTTCGAAAATCAAAATACTCAAGGGTGTATTCCCTTGTACTTGCAAGACCCGAAATCCCAATGGGTGAAATCCTGAAAGGTCAACACGCGAACATTTTACGCTATTTCGGCATTTCCGAAATCAGAATACTCAAGGGTGTATTCCCTTGTACTCGCAAGACCCGAAATCCCGATGGGTGAAATCCCGAAAGGACAACACACGTACATGGTACGATATTTCAACATTTCAGAAATCAAAATACTCAAGGGTGTATTCCCTTGTACTCGCAAGACCTGAAATCCTGATGGGTGAAATCCCGAAAGGAAAACACATGGACATGGTACGATATTTCGGCATTTCAGAAATCAAAATACTCAAGGGTGTATTCCCTTGTACTCGCAAGACCCAAAGTCCCGATGGGTGAAATATCGAAAGGTCAACACGCGGACATGTTATAATATTTCAGCATTTCAGAAATCGAAATACTCAAGGGTGTATTCCCTTGTACTCGCAAGACTCGAAATCCCAATGGGTGAAATCCAAAAAGGACAACACACAGAAATGGTACGATATTTTGGAATTTCAGAAATCGGAATACTCAAGGATGTATTCCCTTGTACTCGCAAGGCCCAAAACCCCGACTTGCGAAGTCCTGATATGGCATAGTGTGACTTGGATCTACATTTTGGTATTTCAGTACCCGATACCCCCAAAGGATAGTTTTTTTCCATGTGTCTACTAGATGCAAAACCCTGAGATGGCCTAGTGTGCATAAAGCTGATACTTCGGTGTTTCAGCTTCCGAAGTGCCAAAGGGCATGAACCCCTTGACATTTTATAACGTGAAATCCTGAAAGGAGAAATCCCGAAATGAGCTTAGAAATGAATACTGGTTTCAGAGTTTTGTCTCCCAGGAAACCTAAGTGCAAGACCTCCCGTCTGCACATATCCTGAAATCCCGATATGTGAAACCTCGAAATACTAATAACATGGATGAGATAGGGTGTTTCGGTAATTCAGCACCCGAGATACCTAACGATTTGTTTTCTTGTGCTCACCAGTCCCAAAAACCTGGTTTGCAAATTCCTAAAATGGGTTGAGGGACATATATATACATATATGTAGGATTTGAAGTTTCGGTTCCTGGGAAAACCAGGTGCGAGACCTCCTGTCGTCGCATATCCCGAAATCATGATGGAGGAAACCCTGAAACAGTGAAGCATGTTTAGAGCTGGCATTTTCAGAGTTTCATCTCCTGGGAAACCCAGATGTGAGACCTCCTGTCATCGCATCCCTCAGAATTCTGGTATGCAAAATCCCGAAGGGTAGAGTGCCCGGACTTAATTTGGGTTGTTGTTATTTGCGTTAAGCGGTTAGATCCATTTTGGATTTTGGCCCTTCGAAAGACAAGAGAGAAAGGGGAATACATGCACTGCGATTTCCCGAATCACAAAAGTCGGCGATCACCTCTCCGATAAGGCTTGTGGTCATAGCCGCCGATCATATGAGTGCGGTTAAGGGATAGCAGGGTCTGTATCAGGGCCCGTAGGAATTCGGGGAATTTTGTTCCTCGGTGAAAAGAAAGAAAGAAAGCCACAAATATTTCGATTCATGTAGTGGGTATGTTACACCCTTAGTCAGGCCCAGTCCTTCTCTCTCCAATGGATCAACATCATACCAAATGATCACCTGCATCCACATATACAGTACTCGATCAACCATCCCAATTCATCAAAACACAAANTCTCACCCTTAGCTTTACCTCAAGGGTGCATCTATTCTCCCCACAGGCGTGCACACATGCACACCTATTTACCCCATAGGTGCACATGAATGCGCTCCTATTCATCCCACAGGTGCGCACCGAATGCACGCTTGTTCACTACACAATTGCGCACTCATGCGCAACTGTCAGCAACACAGTTGCACACATATGTGTGGCTGTGCTTCGAACATGTGCACACCCCATGCACACCTATTTTCCCAAATTGCACACCCCCCTGTGCAACTGTGCCCATTACAGCTGCGCATTCATGTGTGGGTCGCCATCGATCACCCGCGCATTTGGGGAGCCCCAACCCTAAAAACCCACCGAACGACCATCCCTACGGTCCTACCCAAAAATTGACACCTAACTACTGTACAGAAGAATGTGACCACTAACCTGACTCTCTCACTTCCTAGATCGGCTTCCTCACACTCCTGGAATCTCCTCTCTAACCACTATAGCAGAAAGTACAAATGAGGTGGCAATGTGGGCCCTACAGCTATATATAGGCCCTTTTTGCCAAAACTTCCATACTCCCTTCCGGGAGCTCCGAACATTTGTTTTGCGATCCATCTTCAGCCATGGGATCAAGATCCCATTTCCTACATAGTCATACTTCCCGGGTCACCATCCATCCCCGGCTCCCCAAGGAGCCCTTTTCTCATACCCCATTTAGGTATGCATGCTCATGTTCAAAATGATCAAATAACTATTATATGTTCATTATCTTCATATATTGTTCATGTCGGGTATTTGGTTTTCATGTGTGCAGGTAATTGGTCATCACACAACAGTGCAACCCCTTCAGGTATATGATCAACACTAGCATGTAATCATTCCCTCTTAATCTCAATTGCATCTCCAGTCACACCCTCTGAAATTTGCCTTTAGGGTTCCTATATCCGGCTCTGCAGTATTGTCACCTCCACTGCATTTTGGGTACTATCACCTGGTAGTACTCCCCCCCACATGATTTTTCCCATTCATAGTCCCCCTTGGCACTTTGACACTCATTTTTTTTCACCCTTTAGGGATGGGAGTCCCAATAGCCTTACGCATTTTCGATAATTATCCACATACTCCTTCTCTGCCTTTTTCTAGATTTCTCAATGAACTCCCAAGTTATCTCATCATGGTTCTATTTTGACTACACCTCCACAACATCATTAACCATCCATTTCATCCACAGTTAGTTTTCCCATCTGTGAATTCCCCTTCATTCATTTACCTCATATAGAGACCCACCCATGGGTCCCCTCACCCTCCACCAGTTCCCTACACAACTTGTGCCCTCATAGGCCAAGCCATCTTTCACTAGGGCACTTGTTTCTGTATTTGTACACTCATCCCCAATTATTTATTTATTTGGTAATTGTACAAAGCCTTTGTTTCCAACATTTACATAGCTTTTTGTTGTCACCTTTGACGACCTTCTTCCTTTTGGAAAATGCAACCCATGTTGCTCTTGGTTGGGGCATCCATTATATTCTACTCCTATTGACATAGTCCATAAACCCCAAGTATCCCACATGCCACCTACCTCTGCTCTATGAGTTTGTTCACTTTGTCCCACCTCTGGCACAACTTATCCCCTGTCTAGTTGTCCCCCTGACACCCAACCTAGTTGTATGGTTGCTACCACTTCACATATATCCCCAAATAAGGGAAGTATTGAGTCTCCACCCCTCTTGACTTCGTCCATGTACCTCCTCGGCTTCTGATCCCATCCAGTGAATTTTCAGAATCCCTCTGCTTCTTAGTGTCACGTCTCCCTTTCTGTCGACATCATCACAATTTCCATAAGGGCGACAATATCTTGACTCTCACTACCTTTACAATAAGGAGTCTCGGATGGCACAGGGAGCACCATCATTTCTCTCTACTGTCATTGACCCCCATAACATTTGAATTCAACACTCTCTCATGTTACGGTGGGTCTTACTTTGCGACTATTGCAGTTGTTTTTATATTTGCCGAAGACCTATGAAATTTGTTGGGCCATCAATGCCTGCCAAATCCTTGATACTTCCTCCAAGTTTCATTGCTTACTTTTCATAGTATTGTTCCTCATCCGAATTGTCCTCTGCTATTATCAACACACCCCCGAGGGTGCTGCACTCATCTTCACCAACATACCACTTCAACTACTGTCTTACACATGTTTTGAGTTACATGACATGAGCATGGGGCATACCCACCTCATTTGTACACAATTTATTTTTCACACCTTTAGAAAGGTCGGGTCCTACAAGTTCCCCTCTCCCTCTAACATGTCTCTCTTGATACTCTCACTATCTCTCTTTCTTATAATAGTACTCTCAGGAGTAGAAACATTGATGAATTTCGGCTATACATATGCTCCTAACCTCATCCATCAGGGGGCATCTGTTATCATTGAAATTTCGTTTGCAAATGGTTACAAGAATCTATCATCTCCAAATAGCTATTAAGCTCACCCATGGACCAAAATTACCAAAAAAACATTTCCAAAAGGTCCAAAACTATACAACCAGTTATAAAATCAGGATGTGCTATGACTATATAGGGAACGCGCGCACATGCGCCATCAAGAAACACAGGAAAAACACACATGTGCATGATGCGTGACTGTGGACACTAAAAGCCGCGCACATCTAAGAACAATGCATTTATGATGTTGTTCAGATTCCCACCCACATCTGTTTCAGCTTCCAAGTCGATTTGACATCCAAATCTTGGCTGAATCTAGCTGGGTGGCTGTTCAAAGACCTAAAGATGCCCTAAACAACCCCTTGTTCACACTAAAAGTTGGTTTTATAATACCTCAAAGTTGTTCTATAAAAAGATGCCATGGGTGCACTACATCTTCAAGGAATTCATTTGTAAGGTTATGCTGCTGCTATTCTCTTGGGGAATCCTCTTTTCTCATCAAGAGAATCCTAGCACCATTCTATTTGAGCTATTCACATCACCTCTTGAGTGAATTAGCTTGGGATACTTTCAACATTTCTTTCAAGTTTTCAAGTTGTAAGAAGAGCTCAATCTTGGGGGTCAAAGAGCCCTCCCTTGGAGGAAGAAGGGACCCAAAGTCCCCCTTTCTCTTTGGTGTTTTTTTTTCACTAATATAATCCTTTCCATTGGTGGCATAACTCTTATTTGTTTTTTGTTCTTATGTCCTTATGCACTATAGTTTAATTGTTTTTACCATTCCTAGTTTAATTCTTAGCTTAGTCTTTTATGCTTTATTCTTCTAACCCTTTTCTTTATTGTTTTCTTGCTTAGCCAACCCAACTAATCTTGTAAGGATTTTTTTTTTTCTCATTCAGGTGACAAAAGAGGCGCAACACAAATCCTCAAGGCATGAACAATGGAAGAAAGTTCTATGTCATGTGTGGCATAGTTCCTTCCATGTTCCTTAATATTTCTAGACTCATATCCAATGACATGTCCATTTTGTGTGAGGAATCGTCCAAGTCCTTCCTTATGCATCCGTACATACCAAAAAACTTTCATTTGGGTCAACAATCTTTAACACAGGTGCACTAGTAAGTAATTCCTTCAATAGATTAAAATTCTTTTCACACTTGAGTGTTCATTCAAATTTAGTTCCCTTCTTTTGAAAAAAAGTGATGGGATGAGCAATCTTAGACAAACCTACTATGAACCCTCTGTAGTAGCCAACTAATACCATAAAATATCTGACGTATGACACATTTTTGGGTGTTGGCCATCCTCTAATGGCTTCAATCTTCTTTGGATATACTGTTATGCCCTGTTCTTAAATAATGTGCCCCAAGTAATGGATATTCTTTTTATAAAAATAACACTTACTCAACCTGGAATAAAACTGATGTTCTCTCAGTACTTGCAATACCAGTCTTAGGTGATGTTCATGCTCCTTTTCAAACATAGAATATATAAGTATGTCATCCAAGAATACTATGACAAACTTATCCAAATAATTTCTAAATATGACATTCATTAAGCACATGAAGACAACTGGTGCATTGGTCAGTCCAAATTCATAATGCCCATACCTGGTCCTAAAGGCTGTCTTATGAATGTATTCTTCCTTGATTCTTACCTAATGGTATCCTTCCCTCAGGTCTATCTTTGAGAATATCTTTGCTCCTCTTAGCTGATCAAAGAGATCATCAATTTGGGGTAGAGGATACTTTTTCTTTATAGTGTACTTGTTCAGTTGTCGGAAGTCAATACATATCCTGAAGGTTCCATCCTTCTTTTTGACAAAAAGTACTGGTGCTCCCCAAGGTGAAACACTTGGACGTATGTACCCTTTATTCAACAATTCTTCCAACTTCATTTGTAATTATTTTAACTCTGGTGTGCTCATTCTGTAAGGTGTTTTTGAAACTGGGTCAGCTCCCGATACTAAATCAATTGAGAAATATATCTCCCTCCTTGGTGGAAATCCCTATATTTCTTGTAATACATCTTTAAATTCTTGTAGTACTGAGAAATCTTCGAGGCTTGGCCCCTTCATATTTTCTGGCTCTTCCACATGAGCTGCATACAATTGACATCCTTTCATAAAACATGTTTTTAGTTGTAAGGATGAAATCTTCCTTATAGAGATGGGTCTTGGAACTCCTTTTACAGTGCACTATTTTCCATTTCCATCAAGACATGTAAATGTCTTGTTATGAAAATCTAGGACAACATGATGATTTTCAAACCAATCCATTCCAATCAGAATATCATAAGATCCCAATGGTATGATATTTAGATCAATACTAGTATACATGCCATTAATACTTATGGAACAACTTCTAACCATATCATGGATTCTTCTTTTGGTTCCAGTGGCTAACTGAACCACATTTTCTTTTCCAAGTTTAATTTTCTCTAAATGTAATCTATCCACTATCTTAGGATCAATGTAGAAATGACTTTCTCTTGAATCAATCAAAATAGCAATAGGTTCATTTATGATCTTACCTTCCACCTCGATCATATTGGACTGGTACTCTTCTTGTCAATCATTTAAATCTGCATAGATTCTTCCCATATCTTCGACTGTTGTAGCCTCTTGGATGTTGTGCACAGTATTCACTCTGTCCTTTCTATGTGGGAAATCCTTGTACATGTGATATTCCTTTCATTCGATTGGTGGTCTTCCCCTTTTTCCCAAGGAATATTATTTCTTGAAATCTCCCTTAGCATACTGATCTTGATGATTTCTATTAGGCTCATTCCTATTGAAGGAAGGTTTGAATCCTTTCCTCCACTGATCGTACTTCGCATTTTTCTTTTCCTTTCCAAATTTTTGCAAAGATTCTTTTCCCTGGCCTTTCTCATATAGGTATTTATCCTTCCCGATGGCTTTAGTCAAGGTATTGGGTTCATCATACTTGATATTTTCCTTATAAAAGCCTGGCAGTCCACTTAGAAATGTTTGTATTTTCACTTTCTCATCACCAATGAACCTGACATATTTTAACAATCCCAAGAACTTCTTCTCGTACTCTGCCATAGTCATGCTTCCCAATATGAGTTCAAATAACTCCTTCATTTTCTTTTCATAGAAATTCTCTGAGAGGTACTCCTTCTGGAAGTACTTCTTGAACTGATTCCAAGTGATCCTACTTTCATTAACATGTTCCACTTGCTTCAGTTGGTCCCACCACATTGCAACTTTCCTGTGTAAATTGCAAGTGGAAATACTGGCTTCCAGGTTGGACGAATAGTTATGGAACTGGAAATATCTCCTGAGCCCAAGAAATAATGCTTCAACATCATCTTCCCTTTCTCTTTCACCCTCAAAGGAAGCTGGCTTGATCTTCCTCAGCTCTCTTTGAAAACTATCTACCTCTTGTTTCCTTCTTTGGTTTCTGACAGGAGACACCTCTGGACTGCTTACGGGATATTCCAATGCATAAAACTTTATTTCTAAGTAAGGAGGTGAATGGTGTCCATGATCTCTGCTAGCACTTCTGGAATAGCCATATCTTCCACGTTCGTCCCTTCTTTAATGGAACCTACGTTCTTCCTCTTGTTTTGAGTTTGATCCCTTCTTCATTTGTCTCTGCAAGTAATCTAAGCTCAGCAATACTCGAGCATTTATCCGACTTTTCTCTCTCATTAGTCTCTCAGTGTCTGCTTTGTAGCTCTGCACTTCCATATTCAGACTTCTTACCATTTCTATTAATGTTTCCTTCTCTCCTTTTCCCTTGCATCCATTGGACTCTGTTTCTGCATTACCAAATATGGTATTCTGGCCTTCATCTTCCTTATCATGACTAGAGGCTCCCTTGCCTTCTTCCATTTCCTCAATATGCATCCTGAGTTGATGTGTTTAAACCCCTTAATTCTGCAAAATGTGCAAGCGACCATTTTGTTAGAATTATGCATATGATAAACAAAATTGCCAAACCATGCTACATGTCTTTTTTTTTTTTTTTTCATGGATATCATATCCCCATTCTATGAAAATAATAGTGTCCTATTATCCTTGGCCAACACATAATATCATCCTACGTAGACACTTGCTTCAAACCGTCCTCCCAGGTGACCATGACTAGAAACCATGGCTAAATCCTTCCTTAGCACCTTTTTGTCTCAAAGACAACCAATTTGGCCCTTAGCCCTCCTTCCCTCAACTCTCAATATGCATATGACCATGACCATGACCTTGTTATTAGCTTGAAAAGAGCTTGTCCAGAGCTTTGGGACTTTGGAAATTTCAACCAGGACCAAATCAACAATCCTCGTCCTCTTTCACTATCAACTATCGAGATCCACTTCGAGACTCTATGCTGTTAGGACCACACAATGTACCTTTTTGCTTATACTTTTTGCCACTATTATACTCTTGATCACCCATATTTAGACTCATACTATCACTTTATCTGATCATCCCAAAGGTATACAACGTCCCTTCTCATTACTATGTGTTTAATCTGTTTTGCATAATATTTTACATCACTCTCATACTTGACCATTGATTAGAAATGCATAAGTGTCCAAAACTGCAGATTAGCATTTGAGGCCTATTGCTGAAACACAGAACTGTCAAAGGTCACTGTTGCTGAAACATAGAACTGATGCTGAAACACGGAGCTGCTATACAGTCCGAGGTCGTAGATGCTGAAACACGGAGCTGCCTTATAGTCCGAGGATGCAGATGCTGAAACACAGAGCTACTATATAGTCCGAGGTCACAGATGCTGAAACACGGAGCTGCCTTATAGTCCAAGGTCGCAAATGCTGAAACACAGAGATGTTACACAGTCCAGAGTTGCAGATGCTGAAACACAGAGGAAACTGCCAGGACCGACGATGTTGAAACTCAAAGGAAGCCGTTACAGTCAAAGCAGTCAAGAAGAATGCCGACATAGTCAGAGCACAATTCACGTGGCTGAAACAACCCATGAATTGCAATGCTAAAACAACATCAGCAACAACGAGAAGAAGCTGTTACACCAGTCGTAACAACAATACCCCATTCAGCTCCTGTAATAACATTTGGTTGCGTGAGACTAGGACATCCTATGCTGGTTTAGAAAATAGATCCGACTAAGGATAGGACTCAGATATGCATTGTAATTATTGTATCGAAGGGATTTCCTCTTTAAATAATAGGAAATCATCATTTGAGGATCCAAGTTTTTATGTATTGAAGGAACTCCAGAGAAGCGGGACGTATTCTATTTCCAAATTGTAATGTGATATTTCAACAGATGAATATAAGACTGCTTTGAGTATCCTTCTCTATCTTTTTCATTTCAGGGGAATCTTGTGAGAAGGGAGGGCCCACCTTCTTCACAAGATTCACCCATTAGTTTAGAAGTGTGTTAGTACAGTCTCTATTTATGCTTTGTTTAACTTTCGTTTGTTGAAACACTGTTTTTAATGGTTTCCGCTTTGCTGAAACACTACTGGCTTTGTCTTAGTTTATTGAATGAAATTCGTAATTCTTTTTATCAACAATCTTGTGTGATGATTTTATGAGGATAGCCAGAGACTGGGTTAAAGGTTCCTGCTCAGACAGGAAGGAATCGGAATATCCTGCCCTCTGTAGATTTCATTTACTTCCGCAAGTGTGCTAGCCAGAGATTTGGTTAAAGGTTCCTGCTCAGACAGGAAGGAATCAAAACACCTTGTCTTCTGTAGATTTTACTTAATTCTGCAAGTGTGCTAGGCAGGGATTGGGTTAAGGGTTCCTTCTTAGATAGGAAGGAATCAAAACACCTTGTCTTCTGTAGATTTCATTTAATTCTGCAAGTGTGCTAGCCAGGGATTGGGTTAAGGGTTCCCTCTCAGAAAGGAAGGAGTTAAAACACCTTGTCTTCTATAGATTTCAATTACTTCTGCAAGTGTGCTAGCCAGGGATTGGGTTAAGGGTTCCTGCTCAAACAGGAAGGAACCAAAACATCCTGTTCTCTGTAGATTTCCATTATTTTTGCAAGCGTGCTAGCCAGAAACTGGGTTAAGGGTCCCTGCTCAGAAAGGAAGGGATCAGACTATCCTATTCTCTGTAAACCTCAACTCCACAAGTATGCTAAATAGAAATAAGGCTTAAGGCTCCTTCTTAGAAAGGAAGGAACTAGATGGCCTTGTTCTCTGTTAGATAGAGTTAATTGTTTTTTGCTTACTGTTTTCATGAAAGAGTGTTAGTACTGAAGTCTCTATTTCAGAGTAAGGGTCCTATTCTCTGGTTGCAGAATAGTTGTTCTTTCCCATTGCAAGTGTTATTCTAAATGTAATCCATGATTCTTAGATTAATCTTTAAGATCTGCAATAGGGAAGTTGCTTTCCTGTGATTTAATTCAGAACTTTAGTTTATTCAAGCAAGTGTGATTAGTATAAGTTTCTTTACTACAACACTAAGCTACTTTTGGAATTGAGCATATATAGTGCGTGGTTATCTTTGAAATAAAAAGACTTCCCTAGGTTGATAATTTATGGATCACTTGATTGTTTGAATCAATTAAGTAATTATTGTGACCAACATTTTGGCGTCGTTGTCGGGGAAGATAGCTATAGATTTCAAAAGCACTTGTGATTTCTTTTCTTTAGATAAAAAGAATGCATGAAAGACCCCAAAGACACTAACCCTACAGGTGGCAAGGGAAAAGGAAAAGGAGGAAGAAAGACTTTCATTGATGAGATTTTATCCAAGTCTGAATCTGCTTCTCAATGACCAAACCTTCAAAAATAGAACTCGCAGCCTTCATTTCGAGCAATTTTTGGAACAGGGAAAGAAGTTTGGAGTTCGGAGATAGTCCAGAAGCCAATAGGAGACATTGAGGACAGAGCAAGTGCAGCGGGATAGCAGGCAGAGGGAAACATGGATGAATACAATGAATAATTGCATCACGAAGAACAGGCAGGTACTGAAGGTGAGGTAAAAGATGAAAACTCTTTTTCTACACTAAGATTCCCTATTGGCGATCTCCCTAGAGGGACAACCCCCATGAAAAACATTCCACTCTCAACATTGCCTAATTTTCATGGTTTATCTTCAGAGGATACTGATGAATTTCTGTTTGAATTTGATATATTATGTAGAAGCTATGATTACGTTTCTAATGCTCAAAAACTGAAGTTATTTCCGGAAACACTAAAAGGGAATGCACTAAGATGGTTTATGAGTCTTGGAGGCCATGTAATCACAACATGGGACCAAATGAAATAGAAATTTCTGAACAAATACCAGGACTACTGCCGAACGAGAGAAAAGAGGGAGGAGCTATTTAAAATGATGCAGAAAGAGGACGAGAATCTAGAATACTTTGTAGAGAGGCTACATTACAATCTACAAAGATCCAGTCATCCCAATGTAAGTAAGGATATTCTCAAAACTATTTTATTAAAAGGGGTAAGGGTTGACTCTCTGGATATGCTGAATATGCTTGGGAAAGGGGACATATTGAAGGAATCATATGATGAAATTGTCAATTTATGCAAAAGATGTTCAAGGGGAGCTTTGAGAAACAGATTGAACAACAGGGACACCACATTTTCAAGAGTCCACAAATCAGCCAGTGGGGGAGCAACAAGAGCTGAGATAGGTAATTTACTTGAAGATTTTAAAACTGAAATCTTAAGCTCTTTTGCCTCACAAATGGATACCCTGCAGATTAAGAAAAAGCAAGCAAAAGCATAAGAAACCTTGTCCATCTTTTGTTCTCAGTGTAGAGACAAGCACCCACGAAGAGAATGTCCACTGGACAGAAAACCAATCTGCACTATATGTGACAAAGATCATGATACCCAGAATTTTCCATCTTTACCAGGGATTAAAGCAGCATTAAAACCAACGGACGAAGAAGCTGAAGCTGTCTATCTGATGACACAAAGGAGAAAATGGAAACCGCGAGGACAAGGTATGAACTCTAACGTACCATTTGCATCTCCTAATCATTGGAATAATTACTCTGCTTTCAATCAAATGAGTTACCCCCCTTACAATCAAATGCAATACACTAATCAAACGAATTACCCATCCATGCAACAAACTTACCCACCCATGCAACAAACTTGCCCACCCATGCAACAAAATAACCAACCCTTTGTTGATCCCTCAATGTGGACCTCTTGGCCTCCACAACAACAGCCATATCAGAATCAATGGAATCAGAATTGGAGAGGACAACAACCCCCCTTTCAAAACCAATTACCTCAATACTCACAACCACTCTCCCTACCAGCAGGTACTCCTCAAAACAATCAAACGATGAGACCCCAACTACCTGTGCAACCTAACCCCAACCCGAATAATAAAGCTGTGCAGTGCATTGATATTTATAACCAGCCTACACTTTCCCTTCTCCCTGCACAATGCAATGATATCCATCTTCGATCCGGGAGAATAGTGGAACCAACCATAGTTGATGTTACCTCTTCTGACAAAGAGGAAACAAAAGAGAATGATGTACCTGAAAAGGTACAATCACCCTCTAACAATGCTGCTGAAACAACACCATTTTCTGAGCGTCTAGCCTTAACCAAAACACCTGAACCACTAGCCTTTAATCTTCTAGGGGAATTACAAAATTTATATGTTAAAATTCCCCTATTACAAGCACTCCACGACGTACCTATTTATGCTAGGACAATGAGAGATATCTGTTTTAAAAAGCCTGGTAGGAAAACCAAGGATCCCCTTACAGTCCATGTTATGGGAGATCTGTCTGCATTAATGTCAGGCAAGACTCCCCCAGTCAAATATGGTGATCCTGGCCACCCTATTGTTACAGTACAAGTGGGAAAAACT
>ML782912.1:442390-461807 GCA_009831015.1 Picea engelmannii
AAATTTAAGAGAAATCCTGAAGGAAGAACTTCAAAAATTGCTCAATGCAGGGTTTATCTACCCTATATCAGATAGTGAATGGGTGTCCCCGTTGGTAATAGTTCCTAAAAAGAACGGGAAATGGAGAGTATGTGTGGATTACAAAGCTTTAAATAAAGCCACTAAGAAAGACCACTTTCCACTACCATTCATTGATCAAGTATTAGATAATTTGTCAGGGAAGAAATTTGTCTCATTCTTAGATGGTTTCAGTGGGTACAACCAGATTAAAATTTCACCTCAAGATCAAGATAAAACCACCTTCACTAGCCCTTGGGGAACCTTTTCTTATAGAGTCCTTCCATTTGGACTATGTAATGCACCAACAACCTTCCAAAGGGCAGTTTTAGGAATTTTTTCTGATATGGTTAATGAATCTATGGAAATTTTTATGGATGAATTTACTCCTTATGGTGTTTCTTTTCAGGAAGCACTGGAAAACCTTGAGAAGGTACTTAAAAGATGCATACAATCCCAACTCTCCTTAAGTACATAAAAATGCCATATGATGATGAGTGAAGGAATAGTGCTTGGACATTTTATCTCGTCTCAAGGAATTCAGGTACACCCATCCAAAATACAAGTCATTAAGGATCTTCCTACTCCCAAAACCCAAACAGAGGTAAGAAGCTTTCTAGGACATGCTGGATACTATAGAAGATTTATTAAGAATTTTTCCAAAATAGCTTCTCCCCTGTTTGTTTTACTGATGAAAAATGTTGAATTCAATTGGACTAATTTCTGTCAAGAAGCATTTAGTACACTTAAACATCAGTTATCTATAGCTCCTATCCTCAGAGGACCTGATTGGACACTCCCCTTTCACATATCCTCCAATGCTTCAGACACTGCTATAGGAGGTGTCTTGGGACATGAAGAATATCACCTCCCTTATGCTATATATTTCATCAGCAAGAATATGTCCCCTGCTGAACTTAATTATATAGTCACCGAGAAGGAATTCCTAGCAGTTATCTATGCAATTAACAAATTTAGACATTACATTACTGACTATTCTACTTTTTTCCATACTGATCACTCAGTTATCAAGTACTTAATGAATAAACCTATTACAAATGCTAGAGTCACCAGATGGCTACTGTTATAGCAAGAATTTGATATCACAATTGTAGATAGACCAGGAAAAGAGAATGTAGTTTCTGATTTCCTTTCTCATTTGACACTTGATGATGATACCCCAGTGGATGACTCCTTTCCTGATGAATATCTATTTGCAGTTTCTGCTCACTCACCTTGGTATGCAGATATTGCTAACTACTTGGTTGCAGGAAAGTTTCCATCACATCTATCCTACCGAGAAAAAAAAAGCATTGTTCATCGAAGTGCTCGGCATAGTTGGATAAGTGGGTACCTTTTCCATACAGGAGCTGATCAAGAAATCCGAAGGTGTGTTCAGGAAGATGAGGTGTATGATCTATTGAAAGCTTGTCATGATGGCCCTTATGGAGGGCATTTTGCTGACAAAAGAACCGCATATAAAATTCTCAGGATGGGGTACTATTGGCCCTCACTCTTCAAAGATGCAAAGAAATATGTCAGGGCATGTGATAGTTGCCAAAGAGTAGGCCAACCTAATCATAGAGATGAAATGCCACTAAAACCCTAGGTAGTACTTGAACCATTTGAAAGATGGGCCTTAGACTTCATAGGACCCATCAACCCTCCATCCAACCAAAAAGTTTATATACTGGTCTGCACAAACTATATGACTAAATGGGTGGAAGCCAAGGAACTCCACAGAGCGACTGAAGAAGCAATTATATATTTCTTATTTAAAGACATCTTCACCCAATTTGGAATGCCAAAAGAATTATTTACAGATGGAGGACCTCCTTTCAACTCTCATGGGTTCAAAGCCACCCTTCAGAAATATCATATTCAGTAGAGAATGACTACAACATACCACCCCCAAGCCAATGGACAGGTGGAAAGCACAAACAAGGTAATAGAAGCCATTCTCACAAAAACAGTGAAGGAAAGTAGAAAGGATTGGTCCCACAGGCTCCTTGAAGCACTATGGGCCTACAGAACTACCTGGAGAAACACTACAGGATTTTCTCCCTATGAATTAGTCTATGGAAAGAGTGTTGTCTTTCTTGTGGAATTTGAGATAAAAACCTTAAGGACTGCTTTAGCTGCCAACCTTGATCTAACCGATGAACAGACAGCCAGGCTGCAACAACTTAATGAACTAGAGGAGAAAAGACTAGATGCCATTAAGCAATCAACCATAATTCAGCAGCAGAGATCAAAATGGCATGACAAAAACATAAAAAACAAGCAGTTCCAAAAAGGTAATTGGGCCCTATTGTATGATTCCCGGTTCAAATAATTTCAAGGAAAACTGCGTACAAGATGGCTTGGACCTTACGAAGTAGACACAGTTTTCCCCAATGGAACAGTAAGGCTCCTCACAATCGATGACTCCATAACCCCGTTACTTGTAAATGGTCATCGGCTCCGTCCGTACCAACAACCTATTTCTAAAGAAGATTTTAAGGCCACATGCATGGAAGACGCCCATTTTCTCTTCCTCGAGGGGGTTTCTACCCCTAACAACAATTAATTATTTTAAGATTGATTTTCTTTAGTGTTAGATTAGATTAGATTTTGTTTTCTAATAATCCCTGTCAAGAAATACCATGCTACAGTCATTTTTGCAGATTCCCGATCGAAGCACAGCCACCAGAAGAGGACAATTCCACTTCAGAGAGACGAGCTTTCACGATGCTGAAACACTGTTGTTCAACACTGTTGACCTTCATGTTGCTGAAACACCACTGGTCAGCCCTCTTGACTTGCTTCTGAGGCCGAACCACCACCGTTCCGCACTTTTGAATTTTCTCTGTTGCCGAAACACCACTGTCAGCAATCCGCCCCTTTCCTTCATTACTGAAACACCAAACTCACACCTTTTTCCCCATCACGGTTTGACACCCTTTTTGCCACTCCTTCACCATCCTTCATCAACGAAACAACTCCGTCCAACAATTGTTTCATCTTTATCATTTTGATGCTGAAACACCATTACTCAGCACTGTTGACTTTTTCGCCGATGCTGAAACACCACTGTTTAGCACTTTTTCTTCCCATTCCCAAAACACTACAGTCTACCATTTCCTCACCATCTTTCATCGATGAAACAACTCCGTCCAACAATTGTTTTGCCTTTTCTTTTTCCGTTGCTGAAACACCGTTGTCAGCAACCCGTCATCATTTTCTTTTTCCATTGCTGAAACACCATTGTCAACAACCCTTCATCATTTTCTCCGATGCTGAAACACCACTATTCAGCACTCTCGACTTTTTCACGATGCCGAAACACCACTGTTCAGCACATTTGACTTCCTTCCGATGCTGAAACACTAGTCTTTCACCATCATCTGTAAGAAATCTTCTACACCTCAGATTATAGTTCATCAGCAAACCCTCGACACAATCAAAGGTCTCCACCTTGACAGGACTACCACGGACAGGCATGACATCTTGTTGGCAGAATGAATCAAATGGTAAGGCGAGGTATGTAAATATTATGTAATTCAGTTAGACTATAGTTAATGAGAAATATTTTAAGACATTATGACCATTCAAGTGCCATTATTACTAATCGCACTTGATGGGAGGAGAAGTACACGTCAAATCCGCGATACCATCATTTCATCCGATTTCACCGCCGCCATCCCCACTTCATCACCTTTTCACGCATTTAACCACTATTCCTGCATATAATCCCTTGGAAAAATTACTTTGTGCCAGAGCCGATACACAAACTCTCGACGTTGTATCTTACTAAGCTAGTAGCCATGGGAGGAGCTGTCATACGCAAAGAACCCGCCACCATAGCGCTACTTGAACACTATCCAGCAACATATCAAATCTTCGAGCAAGCAGGGTGGCTTGATTACTTCCGCAGGCTTCAAGGATATAATGAACAACAAGTCCTACAGTTTGCCTGAAATCTTCAAGAGAACCACTCTGTCATCGCAGGCATCCGAATATCTGTAACAGAAGATGACATAGCAGCAGTCTCAGGCCTCCCTAGCGATGGCACTCATATGTTCAGTCGAAAGCATATCATCAGGGATGTCCAGCAGAGCTTCTTCCTGCCTGAGGAAAGAATTGTATTGAAGGGCAGAGGCGTTCAGCTCAGTTCACTACCACCCCCGTGGCCGGAGGTCGCCGGATTCATCAAGCACTACCTAACGTGCGAAGGTCGCTATCAGGTAGTCTATCAACACGACTTCCTTTTTCTTTCTCATTTAAGGCATAACAGACGGGTCAATCTTCCCTATTATCTGCTAGGTTGTTTGAAGAATATGGAAAATTACTGTAGAAAGGCCAAAGATCCAACCCAGTCACTTACCCACCACTGTCTTGTTCAATTACTCATCAACGGGGTTTTTGACCAACAAAACCGTCCACTAGATAACCCACCCATAAACCCTCAACCATCTGCCGAAATTCCTCAAGAGAAGCAACAGTAAAACCCCCCAGACTTCCCCGAAGTACCTAATATCCTGCCCACAAGACTAACCAGTCCAGTCCATTCCTCTACCCCACCAAATCCACCACATACCCTACCAGTGTCATCCACTCCCACCCTTCATATTCTCAGTGATGACTCTGAACAAGAAAATGTCGCCTGCCCTATCATTCAGGAAAAACCTCCACGAAAACGAAAACAGATTGCCCCCTTTCCACCCTTCTTGCGCAAAAAGAGAACAAGAGCCTCAATGAGGCCACCCTTGATGACCACTACCCTAGACACCCCACCAATTCGAATAACACCCCATCCACCTCCAACCTCCCTAATCCTGGGATCTTTGCCTTTTTCAACTACGGGCACTGAAACACAAGAACCAGATGCCCAAGGTACTGTAACACCATCTGTCTCACATAAGGTAGCTGAAACACAAGAACCAGCTACCCACTCAGTGGATGAAACACAAGAACCAGCCATAACTGAAACACAAGAAACAGCTACGGCTGAAACACAAGAACCAGCCACTGATTTTGACATGGAGTTACAGGAAACAGATGCCCAGACATCATTTGTTTCAAATAAAGTAGCTGAAACACAAAAACCAGCTACCCATCCAGGGGCTGAAACACAAGAACTAGCCACTGACTTTGAAATTGAATTTCAGGAATCAGAGGCCCAGAATGCTACAACACCACCCTCCTCAGGCCAAGAAGCTGAAAAACCAGCTACAGATTCAGTGGATGAAAAACAAGAACCATCCACTGACATAGAAATTGATATACAGGAATTAGAGGCTCAGGGGGCTGCAACTTTACTTTTCCTACACCAAGAAGTTGAAACACAAGGAGCATCTTCCATACCGACAGTTCCTCCTCAACAACCAGAAGCAACAATGGTCGTTGTCTTGGAAGAAAATGAGTTTTTAAAATCTCAAGTGGAAGCATATCAACAAGAATTAGCCAGGGTAAGGGAAGCATATGAAAAAGAACTAGAGTCATACACCTTAGCTCGAACAACAACCTCGTCTAAGAAAACTACAGAGAACTTGTGTAAAGATTACATGTGTTGCCAATGTGGAGATATTTACTATCAAGCAGGCTATAAGATAATTCAAGTGCTAATACCAGGAGCAGCCCCCATTCCTTCACCTTTTGTAGCCAAGGTAGAACCTGCTGCAACACAAGAACCAGCAGGCCCTTCCAAGCTAAAAACTGAACCTGCTACAACACAAGAACTAGCAGGCCCTAGCAAGCCCAAGACTGAACCTGTTGCAACACAAGAACCAGCAGGCCCTCTCAAGATTAAGACTGAGCCTTGCATTGTAACAAAAGAAGCCCCTACCTTTGTCAACAAGGTTGTACAGAAAGTGCCCATGGAGGAATTTACACCTCCCAAACAGATCAATATCTCCAATTCCAGGGAACAATTCACTCAAACCTTACCTCATCCCACTACTTCTAACGCTGAAACACAGACTCAGCTATGGGATGAACATGCAGAAATATAAAAATGGAAGAAAGAATATGCTGAAACTCAGGCCAAAAACCTGCAAGTGCACAAACAAATCTGGATCAATCATACTTACTCAAATTGGGAAGTATTAGAACAGATACACCAGGAAGCTCGTGAGCTCAAGAAGAAGAACAAAAAATTGAAAGGCAAATTGGTCTTGGTATTTGATTTGATGCAGAAACTACTGGCCATAAGGAAGCCATCTTGCAACTACTCCTTATTCCTGATGGAGAGACTCACATGGTTTCAGATCAAGTCCATTATAGAAGGTAAACCCCATGAAGTAATACAATCAACAGACTTTATCAAAACTTTTGTAGCTGCCTCTACCAGGGATCAACACCTCCTCTGTGAGGCATACTTCCATAATGAGGCTATTCCAGAAAATAGGTTGCTAAACATAAATCCTCTTGTTGGGGACGTTCAACTTCGAGCATTTACTTCCTTTCTCCTCAATCAAATTATTTGGCAAGGTGACTTTTCGGCTGCCAAGAACAATGAAGATAATCGCCTCCTCTGGATTAGACCAGAACCATAGAGGGCAGCTACCTTTATCTCACGATATTATGAGTTCTTAAAACAACCAGGGGTGACTGAACATGTTCAACAGCTACAATCAGAAGTGCTCCAGGATTGTGAACATATCATCAGATCCATAGAGATTCCTTCCATGTAGGCCAATAACCTGTTTTGGCAACAATCCATGGAGAAGAGACAACAACACAATCCTTTTGGTCCTGCCAACTTAGAAGTAGCAATTTCCAGGATACCCAACTATATCCAGTGTGTTAGACATTGTGCTGAAAATTGGATAGGGTACCGATTTTATTTTCCCATTCTCTAGTTGCCAATAGAAAGGTATCAAGTCAGTTAAAATCTGCCTAAGAAGGAAGAAACAACAACATGGCAAAGATTGTAGCAGGTGCAAGGGTTCAGAACACCGACAGACAGTACCTCCCACAGTTACAACTTGAGTAACTTACATGATCAGAGTCGGTATCCAGACTTTGATTCAGAGTGAGTTGCCTGAGGAAACGCAACACCTTGAGTTGGGGGGGATGTTAGGACCACACAATGTACCTTTTTTCTTATACTTTTTTCCACTATTATACTCTTGGTCACCCATATTTAGACTCATACTATCACTTTATCTGATCATCCCAAAGGTATACAATGTCCCTTCTCATTACTATATGTTTAATCTGTTTTGCATAATATTTTACATCACTCTCATACTTGACCATTGATTAGAAATGCATAAGTGTCCAAAACTGTAGATTATCATTTGAGGCCTATTGCTGAAACACAGAACTGTCCAAGGTCGTTGTTGCTGAAACATAGAACTGATGCTGAAACACGGAGCTGCTATACAGTCCGAGGTCGCAGATGCTGAAACAAGGAGCTGCCTCATAGTCTGAGGACGCAGATGTTGAAACACAGAGATGCTATACAGTCCGAGGTCACAGATGCTGAAACACGGAGCTGCCTTATAGTCCAAGGTCGCAGATGCTGAAACACGGAGTTGTTACACAGTCCAGAGTTGCAGATGCTGAAACATAGAGGAAACCGCAAGGACCGACGATGCTGAAACTCAAAGGAAGTTGTTACAGTCAAAGCGGTCAACAAGAATGCCGACATAGTCAGAGCGCAATTCACGTGGATGAAACAGCCCGCGAATTGCGATGCTAAAACAACATCAGCAACAACGGGAAGAAGATGTTACACCAGTCGTAACAACAATACCCCATTCAAATCTTGTAATAGCATTCGGTTGCGTGAGACTCCGACTAAGGATATGACTCATATATGAATTGTAATTATTGTATCGAAGGGATTTCCTCTTTAAATAAGAGGAAATCATCATTCGAGGATCCAAGTTTTTATGTATTGAAGCAACTCCAGAGAAGAGGGATGTATTCTATTTCCAAACTGTAATGTGATATTTCGACAGATGAATATAAGACTGCTTTGAGTATCCTTCTCTATCTTTTTCATTTCAGGGGAATCTTGTGAGAAGGGAGGGCCCACCTTCTTCACAAGATTCACCCATTAGTTTAGAAGTGTGTTAGTAAAGTCTCTGTTTATGCTTTGTTTAACTTTCGTTTGCTGAAACACTGTTTTTAATGGATTCCGCTTTGCTGAAACACTACTGACTTTGTCTTAGTTTATTGAATGAAATTCATAATTCTTTTTATCAGGAATCTTGTGTGATGATTTTATGAGGCTAGCCAGAGACTGGGTTAAAGGTTCCTACTCAGATAGGAAGGAATCAGAATATCCTTCCCTCTATAGATTTCATTTACTTCGGCAAGTGTGCTAGCCAGAGATTTGGTTAAAGGTTCCTGCTCAGACAGGAAGGAATCAAAACACCTTGTATTCTATAGATTTTACTTAATTTTGAAAGTGTGCTAGCCAGGGATTGGTTTAAGGGTTCCTGCTCAGACAGGAAGGAATCAAAACACCTTGTCTTCTGTAGATTTCATTTAATTCTGCAAGTGTGCTAGCCAGGGATTGGGTTAAGGGTTCCTGCTCAGACAGGAAGGAACCAAAACATCTTGTTTTCTGTAGATTTCCATTATTTCTACAAGCGTGCCAGCTAGAAACTGGGTTAAGGGTCCCTGCTAAGAAAGGAAGGGATCAGACTATCCTGTTCTCTGTAAACCTCAACTCCACAAGTGTGCTAAACAGAAATAAGTCTTAAGGCTCCTGCTTAGAAAGGAAGGAACTATATGGCCTTGTTCTCTGTTAGATAGAGTTAATTATTTTCTGCTTACTGTTTTCATGAAAGAGTGTTAGTACTGAAGTCTCTATTTCAGAGTAAGGGTCCTGTTCTCTGGTTGCAGAATAGTTGTTCTTTCCCATTGCAAGTGTTATTCTAAATGTAATCCAGGATTCTTAGATTAATCTTTAAGATATGCAATAGGGAAGTTGCTTTCCTGTGATTTAATTCAGAACTTCGGTTTATTCAAGCAAGTGTGATTAGTATAAGTTTCTTTACTACAACACTAAGATGCTTTTGGAATTGAGCATATATAGTGCATGGCTATCTTTGAAATAAAAAGACTTCCCTGGGTTGATCATTTATGTATCACTTGATTGTTTGAATCAATTAAGCAATTATTGTGACCAACATGCGCTTCGGGAGTCTCAACATTTCTCGCTTGCCTCCTCCCGTAGCACTTTTACTCGGATTTCATGATCTACTAATGGTTATCCTCCCACAGATCAATGACTGTGAATTGCTTCGGTTCTTTGGTATTCATAAGTTTCAAACCTTCCTAATGCACTTTCTCCTGGAGTGCTTTCACTCGAGGTCGATGATCCTTCGACATGTGTCTTCTAGAATCAAAGGTCGATATGTACTCCAGCCTTCAGTAGCTTTCAACCCAATGCAACCTGTCACATCTTTCCCCCCCAGAGTTCCCAGTTTTCAGACTGCATGAATTGCCGCCACGTGGAGAAATACTAGAAGAAGACATGTGGCCCAATCAGGCAGGTGAAACATGTCATGTTCTAACTGACTCTTCAATACTCCAAATGATAAAAAATTACTAACAAGTGGTACACATCCCATGTGTCCATGACATCCTAGGTGACATCCACAAGCCACGTCACTTTGGGAATTCCAGGATCCACATCACCTCTAGGTGATGCCATCATGCCCCATCACTTCGACTCTTTGGGCTTTGAGACTTTGGGAGTTTCCATGCTAGCACACTTCCAATTCTCCCATACTTCACATTCCCGAAATGGACAATCTGTCTCCATGTGTCCTCCTGGATCATACGATTAAGATCCACTTCAAGTCTTCACCCAGATTCCATGGATCTGTACCACATTCCCTCCTTAATTTGACGGTTGAGGTTTACTTCGGGTCTTTGGAATTTGGAAATATCAAATTTAAAAACTTATCTGGCCCCACTGGCTTTTATCCGAAGCCTTGGATCAGGTGACGCATGGCTCTCGACAGATCAATGGATGAGATCCTTTCGGGTCTTCGGGTTTTAGAAATCTCAAACTTTAAACCCCTTGAAACACATGAGATTCTGCCACATGTCCTCTTGAATCGGATGATTGAGGCTTACTTCAGGCCTTCACCCAAATCCCATAGATTTACACCATGTCTCTTCTGGATCATACAACCCAGATTCACCTCGGACGATCCGACACTTGAGATTTACCCCGAACGATCTAGAAACCAAGATCTATTTCGGATGATCGGACGATCGATATTTACTTTAGCTCTCCAACTCTCTAGGCTTCAGAAGTTTCAAATCTCAACTAAAAACATCTCAAACAGATTTCTTTGGAATTACTGATTTGCTGACACGTAACTCTTGCTGATTGATGTTCAGGGTCTACTTTGGTTATATGGAGATTTTATTTTCAAGCGCTAACATGTCACATCACTGCAACCCTTTCAAATTGCAGAGGCATGGATCGACAATTTGGAGTAACCTGCTTTTCACCCCACAATTCTCCTGATGCTAACACATAACCCCTTGGGGAAGTCGTGGTTTGGATTGTGGGATTTCCTTGGGAAATTATCTCCCATGCAACCTGGTTCCCTATAATGCCTCTTGTCTGTTGATCTCACTCTCCAATGGGATCTGATGGTGGTGACCTTAGCCCTTGCTTTTTTTTCATCGGATGACCCCTGTTCACTTGTCCTTCGATCCAACGATCCCTGATCTATCCTGATCCTACAGTGGCGATCGCTCCCGAATTCGAAGGGGACGGTCACGATCCTTTGAACCCTTTACATGGGTCTATGATTTTCTATCTCCTGCATATATTTTGCAATGCCATTCCTCCTGATCTTTTCATATCCATGGTTAGAATTCGATCTCGACCTCGAGAATTTGACCAACATACCCGACCCATATCGGCTCGGTGTTTCAACCAGAATCTTTGATACTATTCTATAACATCTCCAGCCACCCACAGACCTGTGAATGCTACCTTCAAGCTTGACCTTGGACTTCTTTCTCTTACCTATACCTTTTTAAAATTTAAGGATTCATAAAATAAAAGACTTTAATGACATGCACAACAATATCCAACAAGCATGCATAGTCTAAAGATTCAATTAAATGATAATTAAATATACACAACGGAAATACATTCATATACATGTAAATGATACCATAACAGAGAGAACTTATCTTTATGAAATATGACACGAACTGGCTACAAACCAAGGACATTCCACCCAACCATAGACACCACTGCTACAAATATCAACAACAATGTCACCCTCGAGCCAGAGATATGAATCCATAAGGATGGTTCCAGAGTGTACTTGGGTTCCAAAACTAGTAATCTCTCAAGCTCTCATAGGTTTCCCAATACCCACAACAATCTAGGTACCCAACTCTCTTCTACCCATCCTGTACTGCCTTAAGAGAATGGACCTCCACCCTTTTCTGTCACGCGGTCCCTCAGGCAATCCCTCTCCTTTTATTTTGGGGCCTCCAACACATTTGGTCCAGAATCTCAATGTTGGAACTCTCAGGACTCGTAGTTGTGAGAAAAACAGGGCATAGGCCAATGCATCTCAGACATGCAGGCCCCAGGTCATGGTTGGATTGCACCAGTGACCATTACAGCCAACTATCCCGTGGCTAATTCTTCAGCAGTTTGGTTCCCTTTCCCAAGACAAGATGTGGATTATGGATGGATCAATGAATGGGTAAGTGAGTGCATGGAACTGCATGAGGGAAATTAATGAATGTACAGGAAAACAATGAACAAGCCATCAGTCAAACCCCCCCATCAGACAAGAGGTGGGTTTAAGTATTTTCAGGGGGGGGATCAAGAACCTCCTATTATTCCCCAAGAATCTCACATAACCGATCCCCTCCCTTAGGAAAAATGGGTAATTAACATAGGAATAAACATTAAGCCCCTCAAGCCCCCTCTCTTGTGGAATCATAGCCCCCTATAACTCTAGTCCTTGTCCTTCTAGCATCCAATGATGTGTTTATTATTAATAATGATCAAAACATTACATTTCTTGGGCACACTATCCTTTTAATAATTGTTTGGGCACCCTGACCTCTTAGCATTGTAACAATACATTATTTTAAATGGGGGCTCAGAACTTAGGGTGTTAGAGTTCAACATCCCAAATTTCTTCAATATATCAACTGTGTACTTCCCCTGACTCAGGAAGATCTCATCATTTCTCTTCCACACCTCTAGTCAAAATAAGTAGTGCATCATACCAAGGTCCTTCATTTAAAACTTAAAGGCCAACAAATAATTTCATTAAAAAATAAGACTCTTTGTATTGGTGAGGAATAAATCATCAACGTAGATGACCAAAATCAGGGTCTCACCATTAATAGTATTATAGTACAGGCTGGGATCGACGACACTTTTGTTGAAGCCCAAAAATCATCAGGTGTCTGTCAATCCTTGCATACAAAGCTCAAGGTGGTTTCTTGTGTCCATAATAGGCCTTCTTCAACTTGCAAACATGAGACTCCTTCTCATGTATCATGAGACCATATGGTTGCTCGATGCATACTTCTTCCTCAATCTCTCCATTTAGAAAGGTTGTCTTTAAATCCATCTGATGTACTCTCCAACCCATGGATGTTGCAGGGGAAATAATCATATGGATAGAAGTGTGTCAAGCAAGAGGAGAAAATGTCTCCTCATAATATATTCCCTCCACCTGAGAGAATACTCTAGCAAAAAATCTCATTTTGTGCCTCTCGATGCTCCCATCAACTATGTGTTTGATATTTTAGATCCATTTGGAAATCAATGCAAACTTCCCCTCGGGTCTCATAACAATATCCCACACATCATTCTTCATGACGGACTGATAATGCTCCATCATGAAATCTCTCCATAGTGGATGACTAGTTTCCTCCTCATAACTTGAAGGTTAAGAATCAATGATGTGGGAATAGCTGTGGCATAGAACGAATATATATGAGGTATATTTCTCTCTTGGAAGGTACCACCTCTTTCTGCTTCTCACTCAATATGTCTTTGAATGAGGATGTAGATTTGGTATTCCTCAAAGATGCATTGTACGCCATAAATGTACCATTTCTACTTGAAGGGTCTATCTTGGTCCTTTTATCCTTGGGTACATGAATGTATACTGAATAACCAAATATCCTGAAGTGTCCAACCTCACGATTCACTCTAGTAATAGTGTTCTCAGGATTCATTCTCCTCAAGGACTTATGTTTTGAACATAAACTACAGTCATGGATGCCTCTACCCACAGAAACATAGGTAAATGTTGATCATGAATCATCGCCTTGAGTATCTCAACAATAGATCTGTTCTTCCTCTCTGCAACCCCATTTTGTTGAGGGTTGTGAGGAACGATGTAATCCCTCTTGATCCCTCCTTCAAACATCTCTAGGACACATCGAGGTTCCCTCATGGAACCAATGTCCCCGAAGACATATCAAGGTTTCCTTGTGAAACCAATGTCTTGGTTTATTCATCTAGTAATCCACTGATTACTCTGCAATCAACTAGTAGCATACTTCTACTACCATACCATCGGTAACTCAAATCATCCACCACATTATTTATGACTATGCTGCAATGAACTAGTAGCACATAGCTACTGTAATGTCATCCAATAGTACATAATGTTTTCCATGTCACAGTAGTACACAACTATTGTCTAGAGGTACACAACCACTGCCATAGTCTCACAACTACGTAGCAATCCACTAGTAGTACATAACTACTAGCATGTTGTCTAGTGGTGAACAACCACTTCCATAGTATCCATGACCATGTTTTGATGTTTCTCCTCTTCTAGTAGTCTTATTCAGACCTAGCCACCTCGCATGGTGTAGGAAAGACTATGACCATAGCTTCATTCACACCTAGCCACCTCACATGGCATAGGAAAGGCTAAGATTCAAGTGTTTTTCACACCTAGCCACCTCAAATGGATTAGGAAATACTTCTACCCAACTGATCATTACTCCCTCGGTCACTTCAGATGACTAATTAGGGAAACCCTTTTCCAGAGGGGTTAATTGGCTAGAGGAGAGAAAAAAACACACCTCCCTCTTAACGAGGGTGGACATTATGCATCACACCAAGCTTGTCTCTAAAGTACTCATACTTCACTCTAGAAAATGTCTTGGTGAGAATGTCTGTTATCTACTCATTCATGGATATGTAATCTAGCTCCACATCTCCTCTCTACACCAATCTATCAAGTGTTCTTCCCCAGTAAGGAACAAATCATCAACATATAGTACGGTAATCAGAGATTCATCACCATCAAACTTATAGTGAAGGTTGGGATCCACAACTTATAGTCTTGGTCATATTTGGTGCTTCCTTATTTTGATGATTCCAATTTTATCATGCACTCATTATGTAGAAACTTTATTTTCTTAACGATGATTTTATTCTAAATAGAAACTGCAAAGCAAATACTGTGATACACCATCCATGGTCATCGTAGTGACCAAAAACGTGCAACACTGGAATAGGCTTTGTGTTGTTTTCATTATTTATATAATTAAACACTAAGAGAATGGAAATTGCATCCTCCATTTATCTTCCCTATCCATAGACGGACATAAATCCATCCTCAACCTCTGCACTGCAACCATCGGTTTTCTTGGTGGCCTATTCTTTGAGCTTTACCGATCCAGGTTCATTGTTTAATGGTAAAACTTGAAGACCACCCTTTCTTTTCTTCCAAGTATCCTATGGTATTTTTTATAACAATGATCAATATCAACTTAGTTCTAGTGAAACTCGATGGATGAGGAAGGAGTCATATATTTCACTCCCATAGAAATAACCTAACCTATTGATTTGCGAAAATCCAACCAAATTTCTCATTGTATGTATTTCCTCATGCACAACTTCTCTCGTTGTCCATTATTTTATTTTGGAGTGTTCAATCATGAGTGTATGTAGAATCATGAAAATTTCTTGTTTAGAACCTGATCCTCTCTCTCAGCTTCATCGAATCGAAATAAATATCGATGATATCACCAATCGTATGAGCACTAACTTCACCCCGATCGAATACACGCTTAAGGAGATGCAGGGTAGGCTCAAAGAATCCGAGCAGAAAATTATGAAACCTTATCATACTATGACGGGGTTGGGGACCCAAGTTGAAGATGAGAATTCAAGCCTAAATAATTCACATAAATAAAACAAGAAGCAACTTTCTTTCAGGATCCTCGGCCCTCGTGCGAGGGAGTTATCCCAATCCTTCTGTAATACCATGTTTTTTTTATTCATATGAGATATGATCGATATATTATTACAATGATGAGTGTTCCATATATAGGGAACATATGGCGACCCTCGATTAAAGGATGTGTCCCTTGAATAATAAATAACTATTTATTATTATCATTTACTTTATTATATATGATATTTAATAGTCAATAATCATATTATTAACTATTATTCTAAGAGAATGTCTTCTGATGTTGTCCAAACATCAACACTCCCTATCAACGAGGGAGGCATTCTGCATCATACCAATCTTGTCTTTGAAGTATACAAACTTCAACCTAGAATCATGAAACTTGTCTGTCAGTCTTGGGAGACGTCTCTCTCCCAACTGAACCAAGGAGAAAATCCTTATGTGGCTCTCCCTTTTGAGCCAATTGAATATCTATGAGACTAGGCTCACTCTAGGTCTACATGTAATAACATATAGCATCTTGATTCTTTATCTTACCTTTTCAAATCACCATGACTAGGACGAAGACCACACCTGGATCTTTCACCATGAGTACACACCTATGAGTGAATGTCAGCCTGATGCTAACTAACACATGGAAAAAACACTTCAAGCACCTCTAGTCCATATTATTACTTGTCATGATCAAGGAAGGACTATATATGGGCCCATTTACCACAAGTACACCTTTATGATAAATGTATCCTATCTCCCTTGGTCTACATCCCAATTTAGGAGAAGTTTTTCCCGATGTTGAAACATCGACACTCCCTCTTAGCTAGGAAAGTATTTTTCCATAGTAGTACAAAACTATTGTCCAGAGACACACAGTCTCCACTAGTGGTACACAACCACAATAGTAGAAAAAGGTTTGTCACACATGGAACTCCCATGTGGAATTCTAGAGGCTACTCCGTCTAGGAACATTTAGGGTTAACTCCCCATAGTGTGTGACGTCAAGGGTCAACTCCCTTGAAATGTCCTCATGTGATCTGCGCATGGGACATTGGGATATAAGCCCAAATACACTTATCTCTTCTCAATTAAGTGTCCCACTTATCCCTTCTCGAATAATTGTTCGCACAGACCAACTCAACTCAATTCATAGAGGAGTATGATTTGGATAAAATTTGTCACACATGGAACTCCCAAGTGAAATTATAGAGGCTACACCCTCTAGAAACACTAAGGTAAACTCCCATAGTGTGTGATGTCAAGGTTCAACTCCCTTGACATTTCCTCATGTTCTCTCCACATGGGACTTGTCCTCATGTTCTCTCTACAAGGGATCTTGGGATATAAGCCCAAATACACTTATCCCTTCTTGGATAAGTGTCATCATAGATAAACTCAACTTAGTCATCGAGGAGTAAGATATGGATAATGTTTCAAGAATACGCAAACATGAACACTCACTTTTAACGAGGGAGACATTCTCTGCCATTCCAAGTCTATCATGGAAATACTTGAACTTCGTCATGGTTTGGTAACAATATTAGCAACCTGCTCATCTGTAGGAAGGTACAACATGAGTACTTCCTTTTTTTGCACCATGTTTTGGATGTAATGGTATTTTATCTCAATGTGGTTTGAATTTTCATGAAACACTAGATTATCTAAGATCCTCACACAAATTTGGTTACCATAATGAATAGTGGTGGAATCCAGCACATGTTTGGATAAATATGCAAGGAGCTTCCGAAGCCACACTACTTCATAGAATAACATACTTAATGTAATGTACTATGCTTCTACTATGCTCAAAGCCATAGAAGACTGTTTCCTGCTACACCAGGAAACATGGAAGATCTCAAAGTGAAGCAACACCTGAAGGTTCTCTTTATGTCCACTGCGTTCCCTGCCCAATCAGAGTCAATAAATTCCTACCATATCATATCAATACTGGAAGTATATCTCAAACCATGTCCAACTATGTATCACAGGTATCTCAACACATGCTTCGTAGAAATCCAGTGTTTCTATATCGGCTGACTCATAAACTGGCTAAGTGCACTCACTGCATAGCAAATATTTGGTCTGGTGTTAACCATATACAACAATTATATAAGAAGTTGTCTATAAAGATTTGGATTAGTTTCGTCAGAATCAGAAGAAGAGACACTTAGTTTCTTTGGATTCATCACCATTGGTGTAGCCACGGGATTCAAGTTCAACATCCCAAACTTCTTCAATATCTCAATTGTGTACTTCCCCTAACTCAAGAATATCTCATCAGTTCTTTGCCACACCTCTAGTCCCAAGAAGTAGTGCATCATACCAAGGTCCTTCATCTCAAAATTAGAGGCCAACACATTCTTGCATTCAATAACAAGTCTCTCTGTATCGGTGAGGAATAAATCATCAACGTAGAAGACAGATCAGGGACTCACCATTAACAATATTTTAGTATAGGTTTGGATCGACAACACTTTTGTTGAAGCCCAAAAATCATCAGGTGTCCATCAATACTCACTTACCAAGCTCAAGGTGGTTTCTTGTTAAGCCCTAATATTGGCTCATTACCCCTTAATTGGGGCATATTACATTAGTAATGTTATTTTATTTATGTCAACTTTATTCCATTAGTTGTAATTATACCTCCTAGTCTCCTATATATACGAAGGAGACATTTTCATTTGGAATCATCTTGTACTTGAACATTTATGTGGGGTAAAAGGAGGTTACCCCATAGAAAAGGCTTATTGTCTGAAATTATCTCTTTTTTAAGGCGTTGAGTACTTATTCTGATGTTTTTCTATGCTATATTGATATTTGGTTCTTAACATATAGTTTCAGAGCTCAAGGTCTTGGGGTTTCGCTGCTACATCTGAGACACCTTGGAATTTTTGCTATAAATTCTTTTCTACAACATTTCAAAAGGATCAACTTGGAGGATATTTATTAGATGGATTGAGGTACATCGGGTTAAAACTTCATCTCCTGAGGCCTTACACTTTCGGAGATACATCCTGTGCAAGATAGGGTTCTGGAATCATCCTGAACTGAGTCATTGCATAATTTTTTCTATAAGCATTTTTATGTAATGTTTCAGACCCTGAACTCTAGATTCTATTCATAGAAATTAGTAAGGTATCTGTGGTAAACATTTTATCTTCTAGGTCATCTTACATTTGTATATACACCCTGTGGAAGATAGGGTATCTGACTAGTCCCATTGACTAGTCTCAAGAAGGTGTTCCAGGTAAAACAATCATAACTTCTCCCTAGAGTATTTAAATTGAGTGAGACTAGTTTCATTGGATAGTGGATAGTCTGTAGTATTTCTGGTATGAGTTTAAGAATTTAATATCAATTATTTTGTGTGGGGCATGCTATACAAGTGATATCTCCTGGGAAGGCCCAAAATCAGCAACTTGTGGGGAAGTTACCGTAAATTCCACTTGGCACATCCAATTTTGATCAGACCTGTGGCATTGCAGAGAAGAAATATCATAGAAATACATAAAATAAAGTTTCATACCTAGAAGGGATGAAACTTGGGAGATACAACATAAGAAAGATTGTCTAGTAGAACCACCTCAAAATCAAGGTTCAAAAGTGATACTTGGCCAACATGCCACCCAAAAAGGGAACTTCTACACCAAATAAGCCTCTAGACAATCCTGCTTGGACTCTTGATGAAGGTGAAGAAATGTGTAGGGACATAAATGATTTACAAAAGAAGATAGTAACAAAATATGAACTACAAGAGATGGAAGCTAAGTTGGAGGCAAAGATGGATGGTTTAAAAGAGGAGATCATGGAAGTATTAAAAATTTTCATAACAGAGAAGACACCTGAAAGTGAAAATGCATCCCATGAAATTCACGATGAGGACACAAGAAAGGTGAATCAAGAATGGAGAAACTCCAACTTTGTGTTGAAGACCAACCACTTTCCTAAGATTGATATGAGGAAGTTTGATGGAAAGGACCCAATCACATGGATACTTCAAATGGAGCAATTCTTTGATCTACATAATGTGCCACATACACAAAAGGTACGAATTTATTCTTTATATTTAGAACCCAATCAATTTGTATGGTATCGATGGCTTTGTTCTCGCAAATCACTCATCACTTGGACAATTTTCATGGAAGAAATGATAGCACACTATGAGGATACAAGGAGCAATACCTTCTTTAGCCAATTGA
>ML782912.1:461857-490150 GCA_009831015.1 Picea engelmannii
TCACTTGGACAATTTTCATGGAAGAAATGATAGCACACTATGAGGATACAAGGAGCAATACCTTCTTTAGCCAATTGATAAATCTCAAGCAAAAGGGTTCAGTTACTGAGCACATTGATAACTTCCAAAGATTGAATATAAAGTTAATAGATATTCCAGATGAGCACGTGATTGATATATTCATAGTAACTTTAAAAGATAACATTAAACATGAGGTTTGCCTTTGAGAACAAAAATCATTCGAGAATGCATTTAAGGTGGCAAGAAATGTTGAAAGTAAAAATATGGCTATGGCTACTAGAAGGACCAATCCTAACATCTATAGAGAGAACAATGCTCCTTCTTCTAAAACACCTCAACCTACAAGGTTGACACCTCAACAATTGGAGGAAAGAAAAGCAAAAGGTTTATGCTTTAATTGTGATAGGAAGTACAGTAAGGGACATAAGTGTGGTGAGAAGAAATTATTCTACATAGATTGTGAAGAGGAAGAAGAAGAAGAACAATAACCATCTCAAGATGAAAACGTAGAAGCAATTTCATTTGAAGAGTTGACTCCCACGATATCGTGTAATGCATTGGCTGAATTATCACTCCTCAAACACTCAAGATCGAAGGATACATCAAAAAGAAAAAGGTAATAGTCCTAATTGATTCTGGTAGTACTCATAATTTCATTCACTATAAATTATCCAAAGCTCTCAATTGTTTTGTATATCCAGCACCGGAGTTTCAAGTAATGATTGTAGATGGAGGAACTATCAATTGATTAGGAAAATGCAATAAGATCAATATTAATATGGGGGAATATGTAATGAATAGTCCAATGATTTCTATACCCATGGGTGGTGCGGATGTTGTACTAAGAATCCAATCGTTACAATCATTAGGAACTGTTGGCCCTTGGTTATGGAAGAAAGTGAAGATCGAGGAAGAAAAGGTCAAATGCGAACTGCGCGGGAGACACATTGACTGTCACTGGGTCTAAGTAAGAAAAAGAGTAGAAAATATGGGGTGAAGTATGGAAAATCAAGTCGTTGAATGAAGAGATCAGGGATGACAAATCAACAAGAGAAAAGAATCATAGACAACTCAGCAAGTAGAGAAAGCCACCATTGAATGCTTTGGAGAACCACGTGAGAAGGGAGGAAAGATAGGCTGGTGAAGCCCTGAAAAGGCAAGTCAAGTTGACCTAGGGTTTTAGACACCTAGGGTTTTGGGTAATTAGGGTTTTGACACCTAGGTTTCGACCTAAGGTTTTTGGTGAGGGACTATAATGTATAAATAGAGGTCGAAAGGACCTAGGTCGGGTCGGTACTAGTGTTGGGTATTGATATTGATTGTTGTTTGAGAGATTATTGTACTGTGAGAGAGAGGAGTGATGAGAGTGAGAGCCTTCTGGTATTGTAAGATCTTCAGCTGGGTACGAATATCAAGTCTTGCAGCTGGGTTCGCAGGAAGGTGGGAGATAGAGAGAAGAGGAGAGAAGATCTGCTAACTAAGATCGCAAATCAAAACTATAAGCTTTACCTTAATATATCATAAGAATAGTTCTTTGGACGTAGCCCTAGAGGGAGGGTGAAACACATATATTTTGTGTTGTATGTATGATTGATGCCTAGATCTTTGTCATTGTTATACTGTTATTTGCATTATTGTGTTAGATCAGATGTATAGCTGCGTAGAGTAGATCTAGCTGATAAGAGATATATGAATGTTTCATTATTGTTGTATTAGTTCCACTTGATATTCCCTTGGTTGTAGACATATTTGTCCTGCAACCCCCCTCTTAGCTGCTTCGGGTGAGACTGCATCTGCTTCGCAGGTGTTGCCCAAAGGACCAGTAGCTAGGGATTGTTGGTGCGCTCTTGGAGTGAACCCCATGTCTGCCCCTATGCCAAAAAATGGTTCCATTTATGGGACAAGAATATGTTTAAAGGAATGTCAAGGTGGTTCCCATCAAAGACTGACATTCAAAAGTTGATAGAGGATCAAGAGAGGGACTTTGCTGAAGCCCAGAACAAGAACCCTAAACTGAATACTGAAGATTGGCTACAAAGATACATCTTCATCGACATTCACGAGATCTTCTTTGGGGGAATCCACCATGAGTTCTTTGAATGGTTGGCTAGGTTAGCTGATATCCAGTTCGAGATTAGATCTAGACCTCCTATGGTTTGGACGCTGGCACTGATCCAGAAGGTCGAGAGATTTGACAATGTTGTATCTAGAGCAGTAGATCATTGGTTTGATAGTACCATTGGAGGGTATATCACCGAGTTTTCTTTTGAAAGAACAAAATCGTATAGCCAAGCCGAGAGATACCTTTTCAAAGGACCTAGAGGAAAATTTTTTCACTTTCTAAAGCTAAGAATCAAGATGCTCTTGCATGAAAACCACATCTTGAAGATACAATAGACTGGTCGAACCTGAAAAGGATAATGTTCAAGATATCAGACAACGACAGTGACACAGAAGCAGCACATACACACAGTGGGAAAGTATTATGAGGGGCTCACCTTGAGAACTTGTTTAATAAAAACTACGGAGAAGAGGGTTTCTATAGTGAAGAAGAGGTAGATCTAACCGACGAAGAACATTCAAATCCCACTAGAACATAAGAAAGGGAAGATGAATAACTTCACCAAAGTGAGCCAGAAACCTCAGGGACTGCACTGACTACTGAAGTAAGTAAAATTAATCTTCCTATTGTCTCAACAGTACTTATCGGTCAGAATAGTCAGAACCACCAGAGTCCTCAGAGCACTATTACCGGTAGCTTAGAATCTACTCAGACAAGAAGCCTAGTCAGCTCTATGGCATATGAAATGAGGCTCCCTATCTTTAGAAGAGATGGATCTGAAGATCCAGATCAACATTTGTTTCTGTGTGAAGCCATATGGAATATTAAAAGTATCACCGACGAAGCCATCAAGAGAACCCAATTCAACACTACGGTAAGGGACTGCGCACTGAACTAGTACATGAAACTTGTCCAAGGACTGGTGCAGACTAATCCACTGAATGAGATCAAGAATAAGTTGATTGCAGAGTTTAAGAAACCTAAGTTGGAGTCACAATGTATTACATAGCTAAAAGAGATCAAACAAAAGGTAGCAAAACCCATTTGGGATTTCGACCATAGATTCAAGACCCTAACAGGCCGATTAACTTTCCAGATCCCTGATGAATATAACAAAGAATGGTTCATCGTTGCACTATTACCACACATCAGAGTCCCTCTGATGCAACAAAAAATTGCATCGTAGGCAGAAGCTTTGGAAATCTCCATGAAGCTTGAATCAACACCTATGGGAGAATCGAGCTCAGGCATGAGCGAAATCTTGAGTCATCTAACCAGTTTGTCTTTACAGGTCGAGGATATGAAGGAAGATAAGGGAAAATACAAAAGGGAAGATGTCTAGTGTGTGAGATGTAGATCATAAGGTCTTGATAAGGAACATTTTCCCTTATTCCACGAGTATTTGGTCTCAGGAGCGTCGAGCCCCTTGAAGCAAGTTAACCTACCCTGGTGTGATGTGTGTAGAAATAGACATCACCCAGGTGAGTGCTATTACATGCAGAAGTATGTTTAGACACCCACAAACTTGTAATGCACATTTTATAAATCAGTAGGGCATGATGATTGATATTGTAGAGCTTATGACCTCATGCATGAGAGGTCGAGAGACATATACAAGATTCAGGGAAAAGTACAGCAAGAAGGAAATACTCTGTAGTACAACTCTCTAGGGAGAGGGAACTTCACTCCTCACAGTGGATACAGAGGAAGAGGATGAGGAGGAGGTATGGGTTGAGGACGAGGACAAATAATCTATTATAACTGCAAGTAGCCAGGACACTTTGCAAGGGATTGTCAAAACCCTTGCACAACCTACAGTTATTGTAACTCTTTTGAGCATGTCAGAAGAATGCCCTGTGCTACTAGCTAAGGTTTAGGAAAGATGAGGACCCCAACAGAACCCACAAGTACAACTGATATATGTTGAATCTTGAGGAATCAAAACTAGAGTCGTTTTCATTATTTGAGGAGGCATTGCGACAGGAGAGGATAGAACAACCCAAAGAAAGATCACAAAAGAGTCAGGTATCAGGAAAGATGAGGAGAATACTAAGGCTTTTGATGCAAATAAAGAAATATTAATCTTTGAGGAAGAAAGACATGAGTTCAAGGGGAACCAAGGATCCTCATCTAGAATGCAACAAAAAGGAAAAGAGTATGGAATGCCTAAGGCATTTGATGAATCAGATGCACATAAAGAAGGAAAAGAAGTAAGTACGCTCATTGACTTTTTGTACACTTGTCTTAAATTAATTTAGGATGAGAAATATGTACAAGAGTTACAAAAACTAATCAGGCAGTATAAGCTAGGAAAGTGTTATTGGATAAATCCGTAGGTGCGGACACTAACCGATCTCCCTAGATCCACCTGGATCTAGAACAAAACAGGACAGAACATGATGCCTTCCTTAAGTTTTAGATATTGAATTTACTAACTAAAGAGGGATGAGTGACATATCGTTTAAATGTCGCTTCCTCTCGCCATCGCTATCCTAGCTCCATTCCAATCCTCAAATAATGATGAACCTTCAAGAGAACACAACCAACCAAAGTGATAGCAATAGCATAAACTCAATATAAACCTATGTATGTGATCAAGGAATCATACAATAAAACACAACAAGCTTTATAGGAAAGAATCATATTACTGTATCATATTAAATGTGAAAGAGAGATTACAACCATGGCCTTGATGTCGTAAGGTCCCTTCCAACTGTCCTTCGTTCCCCACACACTTCTTGCTCCAAGGATTCTGAGACCATGGATCTGATAGCTACTCACAATCTATCTTGACAAGGAAAATCTCAAAGTCACTCTAACCAAGATGATAATTCCAAGCCAATCAAGAACAAGATCATGAACCAACAAAGCTAATTTTCTCCATGAGAACTCCTCTCCTTTTATAAGTTGCAGAGGATAAGGTGAGGAGGTTAGGATGATCCCACTAAATCATGAAAGCAAGTAAGATCCAAACCATTCGGATGCCACCTCACCATAGAAGTTTCTCCTTCTAGAAGATTCAAGAAAACGCTCATTTTTCCCACATGTAGGCATCCGCGCACCCTAGCTATATAGCAACCTGTGAACACCTCGCACTCTAGCTATAGTGCAACCTGCGAGAATGGGTCATTCTCGCACCTTGCCTATATAGCAACCTGCGAAATTCCTTTTTATAAGGTTTTTACATAGGAAAATGCAACTTCTTTTCTCAGGAAAAGTTCTTCTCCCTTCTCTCTTTAGGAACTTAGGCCACTGACCCCTCTAAAGTCAACAGATAGGTTTACATCATTAACGATCATAGGGATGAAGAAAATAATGTGTAACAGAAAGGTAGACCCCTTGCTGAACAGAGCAGTACACTAGATTGGTAAGAAGAGAAGAACAAACAATTAATGACATTTGAATGCTCAAATAGGCGAGTACGATATAGACTATGTGGTCCTCGATTTAGGGTCAGAGGTCAATGTCATGACAAAGAAAACTTGGGCAGTGATGGGGAAACCCAAGCTGATATATTCTCTTATCAGGATTTGCATGGCTAATCAGTAGGATTTTAGCCCATTTGGATGATTGGAGCATGTCCCCGTAGACATCAATGGAGTTAGAACCTTTTCATACTTTGAGGTAATTGAAAATTTTGATGATAGTTTCCCTTACCCTACATTACTAGGAATTGATTGGGCCTTCAACAATTCTACTGTGGTCAATTTAAAGAAAATATGCATGACATTTGAAGGGTATGGCCTTAGGTTCATTGCACCGTTAGATCTAGATGAAGGTCCATGGTATACAAAGCCCATTAGAGAAGAAAACTACACATATGAGCTGGAAAACATCTATAAATTAACATCCAGACAACAGGATTACATTAACCCTATTGCCGATGGGAATATAAGATGGAAAAGTGACAACGCGTGTTCATTAGATTTAGAAGAAGAACTAGAGAACTGGCAGAATGAGATGTATGAAGTATCCACAAGGATATGTGCTCGACTAACCAGAGAAGTTCGCTGGATTGGTACAACAACAAGTAACTTACCTACCTTTGACAGTCTGAATCCTTTACAATCCTTCTCGATGGAATTTGAAACAATTGTACCAGCACAACATAGGTTGTTGGCTATGGACGAGGCTCTAAAATCTACACCAACAAGATGGTGGGGGACACATAAAAGAAATATCACAGACTGGACATAATGTCAAACCTTGATGACAGGGTGGTTTTCAACACAGTAGGAAGCTACGAAGTGAGGTACACAGGCCGAAGTTTCCCAAAGGACCATGTACGAAGTTGCAAAGAGGCCTAGAGTGACATTATGCAAGAAAAATGGGTACACAAATTAATTAACACGCTAGACATGACCCCTATTAATTGGTACCTTTAATATGAACTGCGCCTTATCACCACCGATTGGGAAGGTATGCTTCAGAACTTTGTAACCACCTTTTTATTTGAAAGTGAATTTCCCTCAGTAGATCAAGCATTAAATATTGTGAGGTAGAAAGTATTTAAAGAGTCATCTAGCCTCCCTTCGAATCAAGAAGAGGACAAATGGACTATGACATTCCATAAATTACAAGGATGTTATAACATTAATGTCAATGAAGATGATGATCCAAGGAAGGTAAACATTGCTGAGACACAAGGCCACAGGGATGTGGAAGGACCAGGAGTTGAACTACCATTCATTGGACAACCGATCAAGATAAATAAATTTAATATCAGGATAGAGGAGACACTGAAGCTTGACAATGTCAGAGATCACTGGGATGTTTCTACCATCGACAAAATTACAGAATTACTACACGAGTATCATGACTTATTTCCAACCAAGTTCACTGATATGAAGGGTATCAAAGAAACTATGGGAGAAATGAGAATACCTTTGAAACCAAGTGTGAATCCAGTCAATCAAAGACCCTATAGATTGAACCCAAAATATAAGGAAAAAGTGAAGATTGAGCTCGACATAATGTTGGAAGCAGGGATTATTGAACCTGTCGAAGAGTCAGAGTGGACCAACCCTATGGTAGTACAAGACAAAAAGACAGCTGGGATCAAAATATGTGTGGACCTCATAAATCTGAATGATGCCTGTTTGCATGATCCCTTCCCTACACCATTCACAGATGAAGTATTAGACAATGTGGGAGGCCAGGAGGTATATTCTTTTATAGACGGGTTTTCAGGATACCATCAGATCCGGATTGCCAAGGAGGACCACCACAAGACCACATTTTCCATAGAATGGGGATCCTACCAATACACAGTGATTCCATTTGGTCTAAAGAATGCCCCAACCATCTTTTCTAGGGTGGTGGTTGAAGCGTTCAAAGAATTTTTGCATAAGTTTTTAGAAGCCTATTTTGATGACTAGACTATTTTTAGTTTGCTGAAAAATCATGTTGAATGTCTAAGGCTAATGTTGAATAAATGTAGGCAATGTCAAATTTCTTTGAATTTGAAGAAGTGCATCTTATTCTCACTATTTGGAGTATTATTAGGTCATATTGTATGAAAGAAAGGATTGTTGGTGGACCCATCCAAAATTGCAATTATAGTTGATTTGCCACCTCCTACCTCAGTTAAACATTTTCACACTACGCTAGGTCATACTGGCTATTACAGGAAATTTATTAAAGGATATGCTCAAATTACTGCACGAATGGAGAAGTTATTAAAGAAAGACTATCAGTTTGGTTGGACAGAAGAATGCCAACAAAGCTTCGACACACTGAAACAAAAGATGGTGACCGCGCCTATTCTGGTCTTTCCATATTGGAGCTAGGAGTTTCATGTGCATGTTGATGCATCTTCCATTGCATTAAGAGTAGTACTATCACAACCTGGAGAACGGGACATTGATCATCCATTAGCATTTGCTAGCAGAAAGATATCTACAACTGAAATCAATTACACTACTACAGAGAGAGAAGGATTAGCCATGGTGTATGCGCTGCAAAAATTCCACCATTACTTACTAGGAGGACACTTTAAAATGTTTACTGATCACTCTACGGTGAAGTATCTGGTCAAAAAGACAGTGTTGGGGGCCTGAATATACAGATGGATTCTTCTGTTTCAAGAATATGATTTTGAGATCATAGTTAAGCCAGGAAGAATGAACAAGGGACCTGACCACCTGACGAGGTTGGAACATGGTGAAGAACCAACTAGTATGGAGGATACACTACCAGATGCATAGATGCTCGCCATCAGGAATATGGATGACCACTTCATAGACATAGTCCAAGTCCTATCAACAGGAATGGCTCCAAGTGAGTATACAATTTCCCAGAAGAAACAACTAGTAGTGCGCACTGCAGACTTTTCACTAATAGTTGGTCAGCTATATAAGATGGGACCCGATGAGATACTAAGAAGATGTGTGATGGAGGTAGAGTTCCCACTGATCCTCATATAAGCTCATGAAGGCCTCGTAGGAGGACATTACGCAGGCAAAGAAACTACACAGAAGGTTCTGTGAGCTGGCCTTTGGTGGCCTACTTTACACAAAGGCGCTAAAGAGTATACTAGAGCTTGTGATGTATGCCAGAGAGTTGGAAAACCATCCAGACGAGACGAAATGCCACTAGAACCAAATATGACCCTACAAGCATTTGAAAAATGGGCCATTGACTTCGTGGGACCTATAAACCCACCAGGAAAGTGCACAATAGCAAGGTATATTATCACTGCGACATAATACCTGGCTAGATGGGCCGAAGCAAGAGAAGTGGAGGACTGTAGTTCAACTACAGTTGCACATTTTATATTTGATGACACATTAACCAGGTTTGGATGCACTAAGACCCTTATGAGTGATCAAGGTACTCATTTCATCAATAAGATAGTTGAATCCATGACTGAAGAATTTGTAGTCCACCATCATAAGAGTACACCTTACCATCAACAAGAAAATGGAACGTTTGAAGCATTTAACAAAATATTGGAGACAACATTGACAAATATTTGCAATGTGAACAGGGATGACTGGGATTTAAGAGTACCAACAGTAATCTGTGATTATAGAACCACTTGTAATAAATTAACAATGTAGACCCCTTTCAAGTTGGTTTATGGTCTCGAAGTTGTTGTCCCGATGGAGTACTTGGTACCGAGCTTAAGAATTGTTTCATTTATAGACATGGATGATACTGGCACTGTTCGTGAAAGGCTTTCCTAGTAGGTTGAACTATAAGAAGACAGATTTATGGTAGGATTCCATCAGCAGGTATAGAAGGAAAGAGAGAAGTCCTATCATGACAGACACATCAAGAAGAAGGCATTTAAGCCAAGTGATTTAGTGATGGTGTATGACAGTAAATTTATAAGAAATCTAGGGAATTTCAGAATGCATTGGCTTGGACCATATGATATCGCCTATGTTACAGAAGGAGGAGATGTGCAACTGAAGACATTGAAGGTAGAATGGAAAGAGGGATTAGTAAATGGGAATCGACTGAAGTTGTATTATGACAACCAGCTGCCTCAAAAATCTTAGTAAAAGCAAAGGAGAAAAGGGTCTAGGTACCAGGTGTAGTTGAAACTGCGTACCAAACACAGAAAAGACAGTTTTCACAAGGATGGGAAGGAGACATGGAGCAGAAAGTAAAGGATGCACTCTGTAGTCCAAAGTCGAAGAGACATGGAAGGATCAAAACTGAAGTGCCTCTGGATGAGTCATAGGTAAGTGTTGGGGGCCTATTGGACCTTAGTTATCGAAGAAAGCTAATATCGAGGAAGAAAAGGTCAAACGTGAAATGCGCGGGAGACATAGTGGCTGTCACTGGTTCAAAGTAAGAAAAAGAGAAGAAAAGATGGAGCGAAGTATGAAAAAGAAATCCATTGAATGAGGAGATTAGGGATGATAGATCAACAAGAGAAAATAATCATAGACAACTTAGCAAGTAGAGAAAGCCACCATTGGATTCTTTGGAGAACCGCACGAGAAGGGAGGAAAGACAAGTTGGAGAAGCCTTGAAAAGGAAGGTCAAGTTGACCTAAGGTTTTAGACACCTAGGGTTTTGGGTAATTAGGGTTTTGACACCTAATTTTTGACCTAAGGCCGTCAATGAGGGACTATAATGTATAAATAGAGGTCGAAAGGACCTAGGTCGGGTCGGTACTAGTGTTGGGTATTTATATTGATTGTTCTTTGCGAGATTATTGTACTATGAGAGAGAGGAGTGATGAGAGTGAGAGCCTTATAGTATTGTAAGATCTTCAGCTATGTGTGAAGATCAAGTCCTGCATTTGGGTGCGCAGGAAGGTGGGAGACGAAGAGAAGAGGAGAGAAGATCTGCTGACTAAGAGCACAGATCAAAACTGTAAGACTTACCTTAATATATCATAAGCACAGTTCTGTGGACGTAGCCCTAGAGGAAGGGTGAACCACGTATATTTTGTTTTTTATGTGTGATTTATGCCTAGATCTTTGTCATTGTTATACTGTTATTTTCATTATTGTGTTAGATCATATGTATAGTTGTGCAGAGTACCTCTAGCTGATAAGAGATATATGAATGTTGCATTATTGTTGTATTAGTTCCACTTGATATTCCCCTGGTTGTAGACATCTCTCTCCTGCAACCCCCCTCTTAGTTTCTTTGGGTGAGACTTCATCTGCTTCGCAGGTGTTGCTGAAAAGGCCAGTAGCTAGGGCTTGTTGGTGTGCTCTTGGATTGAACCCCAGGTCTGCCCCTGTGCCAACAGGAACAGTGGCTTTTAATTTTCAACAACTTTTCATGAAATTTTCATTGGAAGGAAAATAAATTGAGTTAAGAGGTATCACAGGGAAGCCTGGTAAGGTGATAAGCTCTAATGGCATGAAAAAATTATTGAAAAAGGGGCATCAAGGCGTTATTGCACAATTAGGCACACTAGATGTTCAAGCATCTAAGCCATCTATTCCTCAAGATCTCCAATGGATCATTGATAATCATTCCAAAGTATTTGAAGATATTCCCATCGAAATCATGATCATGAAATTCACCTAATTCCTGGGAGTGTTCCTCCTAACATCAGGCCATACAGAGACCCTTATGCCCAAAAGAGTGAAATTGAGCGCATGGTTGAAGAAATGTTAGAGGATGGCATTATTAGACCTAGCCAAAGTTCTTACTCTACACCAATGGTAATGGTATTCAAGAAAGATAGCTCATGGCGTATGTGTCCAGATTATAGAGAGATCAATAAGATCACTATTAAAGATAAGTTTCCCATTCCTGTCATTGATGAATTGTTGGATGAACTACACGGAGAAATATATTTCACAAAATTGGATCTTAGTTCAGGGTATCATCATATTAGAATGAAGGAAGAAGATATCCCAAAAACAACATTCCGAACTCATGAAGGCCATTATGAATTTTTGGTCATGCCTTTTGGCCTTACAAATGCACCTTCCACATTCCAAGGGTTGATGAATTCCATTTTCATGCCCTTCCTTCAAAAAATTGTGTTAGTATTTTTTGATGATATACTAATCTATAGCATGTCTTGGGAGGATCATGTGCGACATGTTGACAAGGTGCTACAACTAATAAAGGAGCAACAACTATCTGCCAAACCATCAAAATGTTTCTTTGGAGTGAAGGAGGTAGAGTATTTGGGTCATATTGTATCTCATGAAGGTGTTAAGGTAGAACCTAACAAGATTAAGGCCATGATGGACTAGCCAATTCCCAAAACATTGAAGAATCTTAGAGGATTTTTGGGTTTGACAGGTTACTACTACAAGTTTGTTCGAAACTATGGAAGAATAGCAACACCTTTAATGGCACTAACTAAGAAGGATGCATTTTCATGGACTCCAGAGGCAACTAAATCTTTTGAACAACTTAAAGAGGTGATGTGCAAATCTCCTGTCTTGACCACTCCAGACTTCACAAAAGCCTTTATTGTGGAATGTGATGCCTTGGGAAATGTAATTGGTTCTATCGTAATGCAAGAAGGAAGGCCCCTGGCTTTTGAAACTCGACCACTCAAGGGAAAGGACTTACACAAACCCATTTATGAGAAGGAAATGATGGAAATACTACATGCATTGAAGAAATGGTGTCCTTACCTAATAGGTAGGCACTTCGATGTCAAAACAGATCATGATATTCTTAAATACTTATTGGAATAAAGACTCTCTTTAGAAGAACAACAAAAATGGGTAACTGAGATATTGGGTTATTATTTTGAAATCGTCTATAAAAAGGGGAAGAAAAATGTTGTGGCAGATGCACTCTCAAGAAAGGATGAAGATGTTGAGGCCTTTCTCTATGCTATCTCGATCATCCAACCCGATTGGATAATAGAAGCAAGTGATGAATGGAAGAATGACGAAAAAGTGTGGACTCGCATTCAAAGGTTGCAGCAGGATTCCAGTGCATCAAATACATTTACATGGAAAAATGATTCACTATGGTACAAATATCACTTATATTTATGTAAGAACTCCCAAATCAAACAAAAGGTACTATTGGAATTGCACAACTCTCTAGTAGGAGGGCACTTGGGGTTTTTGAAAACCTACCATAGAGTCAAGAAGGATTTTTTTTGGGATGGCCTTAAAACTGATGTTCAAAGGTTTGTGGAAGAATGTTTGGTTTTCCAACAAAATAAGGTGGAAACAATTAAGACCCTAGGTCTTTTACAACCATTAGCCATCCCAAGTCAGCGCTGGGAGGAGGTTTCCATGGATTTCATCACAGGGTTACCGAAGTCTGAAGGAAAGAGTGTCATCATGGTGATTGTTGATAGACTAACCAAGTATGCACACTTTTGTGCACTGTCTCATCCATTCAAAGCTAGTACTGTTTCCACTGCATTCATGGAGACAATTCAAAAGCTACATGGCAGCCCAAAGATTATTGTAAGTGACAGAGATCTCATATTCATTGGACATTTTTGGACATAATTATTTTCTTGTTTGGGTACTCAATTTGCTCATAGCTCATCCTATCGTCCTCAATCTGATGGACAAACCGAGATAGTGAACAAATTTCTGGAAGGCTACCTTCGTTTCTTTGTCTCTAATAAACAAACACAATGGTTCAAATGGTTACCCTTGGTAGAATGGTGGTATAACACTTCCTTTCATACTGCAACAAAAATGACACCATTTATGGAACTCTATGGATATGACCCTCCTTCCATCACTTCTTCTCTAAAATAAAAATATAAGGTTCAAGCAGTGGAAGATTACATCAAGCATCAACAACAAGTTCTCCAAATCTTAAAGGACAACCTGACCATGGCACAAAATCACATGAAACAACAAGCAGATCAACATCGCAGTGAAATAAGTTTTGAAGTAGGGGATTGGGTGTTTTAAAGACTACAACCATACAAACAGATGTCCCTCAATCAAGCCAAGAAGGATAATAAATTGTCACCAAAGTACTATGGCCCTTATAAGCTGTTGCAAAATATTGGTACTATGGAATACAAATTGGATTTGCCATCTTCACGTGTACACCCAGTTTTCCATGTTTCATGCTTAAAGAAGGTTATAGGAGACAAGATCCTAGTTCAAACTATATTTCTAGAACTTGAAGAGGAAGGAAAAATCATATTGGAGCCTGAAGCCATCACTGACACAAGAATTTGTCAGCTGAGGAATAGATCTATTTCAAAGTATCTCATTAAATGGAGGAAACTACCGGCTGAAGATTCCCCTTCGGAAGATGAGTCTTTTATACAAAATCATCCAGAGTTACTCAAGCTTCATGGACAACACTTGTCTCAGGGGGAGGGGCATGTTAATCCCTAATATTGGCTCATTACCCCTTAATTGGGGCATATTACATTAGTAATGTTATTTTATTTATGTCGACTTTATTCCATTAGTTGTAATTATACCTCCTAGTCTCCTATATATACTAAGGAGACATTTTCATTTGGAATCATCTTGTACTTGAACATTTATGTGGGGTAAAAGGAGGTTTCCCCCTTGAAGAGGCTTATTATCTGAAATTATCTATTTTTCAAGGCATTGAGTACTTATTCTGAGGTTTTTCTATGCTATATTGATATTTGGTTGTTAACATTGCTTGAGTCCATACAAGGCCTTCTTCAACCTGCACACATGAGACTCCTTCTCATGTATCACAAAACCATATGGCTTCTCAATGTATACTTCTTCCTCAATATCTCCATTGAGAAAGGTTGTCTTTACATCCATCTGATGTACTCTCCAACCCATGGATGTTGCAGGGGAAATAATCATCTGGATAGAAGTGTATCAAGAAATAAGATAAAATGTCTCATCATAATCTATTCCCTCAACCTGAGAGAATCCTCTAGCAACAAATCTCATTTAGTGCCTGTCGATGCTCCCATCAACTCTATGTTTTATCTTGTAGATCCATTTGGAAGTCACTGCAAACTTCCCCTCAGGTCTCAGAATAATATCCCACACATAATTCTTCATGATGGAATGATACTCCTCCATCATGGCATATCTCCATACCGGATGACTAGTTTCCTCCTCATAGCTTGAAGTTTTAGAATCAATGATGTGGCTCATAGCTGCGACATAGCACAAATATCTCTGAGGTATCTTTCTCTCTCCGAAGGTACAATATCTTTCTGTCTCTCACTCAATATGTCTCTGACCAGGGATGTATATCCGATATTCCTTCAAAGACTCATTGTACACCACAAATGTACCCTTTCTACATAAAGGGTCTATCTTGGTCCTTTTCTCCTTGGGTACATGAATGTATACTAAACACCCAAATATCCTGAAGTGCTCAAAATTAGGATTCACTCCGCTGAAGGAATCCTCGTGATTCATGTTCCTCAAGCACTTCTATTCTTAACATACACTATATTCATGGATGCCTCTACCCACATAAACATAGGTAAATGTTGATCATGAATCATCGCCTTGAATGTCTCAACAATAGATCTATTCTTCCTCTTTGCGACCCCATTCTATTGAGAGTTGTGAGGAACAATGTACTTCCTCTTGATCCTTGACTCAAACATCTCTAGGACACATTGAGGTTCCCTCATGGAACCAATATCCCTCAAGACATATCACATTTCTCATGAAACCAATGTATTGGTTCATTCATCTAGTAATCCACTGATTACTCTGTAATGAACTAGTAACATACTACTACTACCATGCCATTGTTATCTCAAATCATCCTCCACATTCTTTATGAATATGCTCCAATCAACTAGTGGCACACAACTACTGCAATGTATTCCAATAGTACACAATTGTTTCCATGTCATAGTAGTACACAAATATTGTCTAGTAGTACACAACCACTGCCATAGTCTCATGATTACGTAACAATCCACTAGTAGAACATATCTACTAGCATGTTGTCTAATGGTACAGAACCACTTCCATAGTCTCCATGACCATTTTGCGATGTTTCTCTTCTCCCAATAGTCTTATTCACACCTAGCCACCTCACATGTGTAGACAAGACTATAACCATAGCCTCATTCACACCTACCCACCTCATATGGCATAGGAAAGGCTAATCTTCGAGTCTTATTCACACATAGCCACCTCACATGGCTTAAGAAATACTTGTACCCAATTGAGAATTACTCCCTCAGTCACCTCACATGACTAATTACGGAAACCCTTGTCCAGAGGGTTTAGTTGGCTATAGGAGAGAAAAATCCATACCTCCCTCTTAACAAGGGTGGACATTCTGTATCACGCCAACCTTGTCTCTGAAGTACTCATACTTCACTCTAGACAATGGCTTGGTGAGAATGTCTATTGTCTTCTCATTCATGGATATGTACTCAAGCTCCATATCTCCTCTCTGAACCAAGCTATCAAGTGTTCTTCCCCAGTAAGGAACAAATCATCAATGTATAGTACTAGAATTATAGATTCATCACCATCAACCTTATAGTAAAGGTTGGGATCCACAATGTATAGTCCTGCTCATTTTTGGCTCTTCTTAATTTTGATGATTTCAATTTTCTCATGCACTCATTATGTATAAACTTTAATTTTGTAACAATTTTTTCATTCTAAATATAAACTGCAAAGAAAATACCGTGATACGCCATCCATGGTCATCATAGCGACCAAAAACATGCAGCACTGGAACAAGATTTTTGTTTTTTTCATTCTTTATCTAATTAAACACTAAGAGAATGGAAATTGTGTCCTCCATTTATCTTCACTATCTACATATGGACATAAATCCATCCTCAACCCCTTCACTTCAACCATCGGTTTTCTTGGTGGCCTATTCTTTGACCTGTACCGATCCAGGTTCATTCTTCAACAAAAAACTGGAAGACCGCCCTTTCTTTGTTTCCAGGTATCCCATGGTATTTTTTCTAACAACCATCAATCTCATATTATTTCTAGTGAAACTCTATGGATGAGGAAGGACTCGTATGTTTCACTCCCACAGAAATAACCTAACATATTGATTGGTGAAAATCCATCCAAATTCCTCATTGTTTGTATTTCCTCCTACACAACCTATCCCATTGTCCATTATGTTATTCTGGAGCATTCAATCATGAGTGGAAGTAGAAGCATGAAAATATCTTTTTTATAACTCGATCCTCTCTCTCAGCTTCATCGAATTGAAAGCAAGATCGATGATATCACCAATCGTATGAGCGCTAACTTCGCCTTGATCGAATACACGCTTAAGGAGATCCTCAGGGTAGGATCAAATATTTCAAGCATAAAATTTTGAAACTTTATAATACTATGATGGGGTTGGGAACCCAAGTTGAAGAATATAATTCAAGCCCAAAGAATTCACACAACTAAAACAAGAAGTACCTTTCTTTCAGGATCCTAGGCCCTCCTGTGAGCGAGTTAGCCCAGTCCTGCTATGATACAATGTTGTTTTTATTCATATGAGATATGATTGATATATTATTACAATGATGAGTTTTGCATATATAGGGAACATATGGTGACCATCCATGAAAGGATGTGTCCCTTGAATAATCAATAACTATTTATTATTATCATTTACTTTATTATATATGATATTTAAGAATCAATAATCATATTATTATTTATAATTCTAAGAGAATGTCTTCTGATGTTGTCCAAACATCAAAACTCCCTCTCAACGAGGGAGAAATTCTGCATCATACCAATTGTTGGTGCGTAAATATGTTCACTGTATATCTCACACTCATTTAAATGTCAGTCCGGGATTCATAATCGAAAGAGTTGTTACACCATATGTGCCGAGAACAAGTAACCTATCTAAGTCTGTTGCATATCGGAAATAATTAATAACATAAAAATTCCATTTCTAAGATCTCTAAATACTTCAAAATATCCTCTGAACCTAAAAGAGAAAACTAATAATGAAACTTATACAAACAATCAATCAAAGAGATGTTGTACCAGAGAAACAATTCTGTTCATTTTAGGAACTTGTATTGAAAAGATGAACTTTAAGAAGCTTGTCTCCTGTAGTAATTAAAACAATCAAATCCAACCATTCTTGAAACAAAAACCAACTTCATCTTCATGTAATTCAACCAAACCAGCACAAGGGGAATTCAGTATAACTGAAAGACTTTATTACATCACTTGAAGATGAAAGATAAAGTCTCCTGGTCCCTTGCGATACTACAATCATAAACTTAAAATATCAGTCCCACACTTCAAATTATGAGATATCTACCTTCAACATTGGATAATAAAATGTATATTCAATATAGCACTTGCCTATACACACCAATCCAAAATGATTAACTCAATGCTCAATCCTGAGAATGAAATAAAGACTAATCACACACACACACACACACACACACACACACACACACTGCTGTAAACTATCCACACAAACACATAGAATGTATACAATGAGGTTTACCCTAGTTGGGGTGGTGGGCCCTTGAAGAACCAAAAAGGAACCTCTTAAGGAGTTAACGGACTAAAACTTTGACTCACATCCAAGAATTGACATAAAAGATCTTCTGTATTGATTTAGCTAGTAAATTGGATCAACAGTCTTTTACTTCATACATGACGATGACAAGTATTGTCTGATTCTTATCGTATATTTCTTACATTCCTCTCTACACAACATTCTTTATATAAGGTAAGCTGATACTACCAATATTTATGGATAAACATTAAATAGTTTGAGAAATTCCAGAATTAAGATTTACATCGAATTTTAGGAGTCGACTCCATCCTCATGACACGAAGTGCATGAGTGATGGATTATCTTGCAATTAGAGAATTGACTCAGATGATTCTATCCAATTGTCTTCTCAAAATCTCCACCATTATCCAGGTCCAACTGGTGCATCCCGAAATAGAGGTTTTGGTATTAGATTGCACACAGTCGCGAGTCTGGTACCGTAATAGAACAGAGCAAAGAGTACCGGAATAATGCATTTCTTGGTACCGGAATGGAGTTGTTACCGGATCAAAACTGTCTTGGGTACCATAATGGATTCAGTACATGATTACATGGTGTCTGGTAGTGTTGGATAGAATTCTCATAAATCAAATTATTAGAACTATACAAAATAAAACACTTTCAATCAAATTAATTTAAGAAAGTTAAACAAACATGCTTTAAATCACCAATTACCTCTTGTAGACATGACATAGCTATTAGGCATGTGTTTTGGGAGGGAATAGTCCAGTATAGGTTTATAACAGAGGAAAAAAGACTTAGATAGAGGGTAAGATAGGGTATTATCTTATGTCAAAATGGAGACTCAACATTTCCCCCATGCTGAAGATGTTGCATGTCCTCATGCAATGTTATCAAAAATTGATACCCAAAACCTTTCTGCACAATTGGACCCTCCTCTGTCATTCCTTAGATTGAAAAATGTTAACATTAGAAGATTCACTCTTCAATTCCTTCTTGATCACCCTAGTGTAATGGACCAATCAGAATACTTTGTTAAGTTTAGCAGAGACCTCTGCATGATGCTCCTTCATTTTTGCATTCTCTTCCTTGATATGCCTGTCCAATATTTTGTATTCTTCAATTTCTTGTTTCAATCTCTCAATTTCTATTAATAATGTTGGTTCATTCAGGGACTGGTCTAGAATTGGTGTGAGTACTTCCTTGGCCACCATCTCTCGAGACTCTTTTTCTTTCCTCAGAATCCTGAGAGCCGTTATTATCATCTTTCATTTACTCAAGGATTTGCTTGGACTCGGTGTGAATTCTTCCTGAGTTACCACCTCTCGAGCTTCTTCTCCCTTCCTCAAATCCATAAAAGTCTCTGTTACCAATCCTTTCATCTCACTTATTGTTACCAGTACTTTTGTTTCACTTGTGGCAGCTCCCCAGCCACTCTCTTTGTCTGGAGAACTTGGAATATCCATAGGTTCTCTTTGAGGAGAAGGTATGTTTGGAATTGTCTCCTGTTTATCCATACTTCCAGTGGTCCTGCGTATGGGTGGCGAGGATTTCTTAGACTTGTTGACAAGGGTAGTATTTTCTTCAAATAGTTTCCTTTTATTATATTTACTGATAGGGGCAGGCCTGGACATCTGTACCTCCTGTGTTGACTAGACCTTTATCTTGTAGGCTTGAACTGTAAATTTTGGGGTTTTCTTTTGCTGGCAAACCTGTATTCCTAACCTGGAAGATTGAGGCATGGGCTTTGGAACTTGTGCCTCCTTTCCTTCTAGTTTCTTTCTAATTTTACTTGTCACCTTAGCAGTCTCCTTCAAGCCACCAACTGAGCTTTGGGAAGGCCAAGTAACTTCAGAAATACTTTTCAATTCTTTAGGGGATTTTGGAGGGGGTTTTACAGTAGGCTCTAGTAAAATCCCATGTTGATCTGTCTCCCTCTTCTGTTGTTTCTTATTTTGTGACCGTTGGTCTTTAGGGCATAGGAATGAGCTAGATGCTTCAGCTGGTGCATACTTTTTCTTTCTTTGTAACTGGAAGTTAGGGGTCTTCTCTATTTGACTGGTTGGTTCTGATGGCATTTCCATAATTGTTTTGGGAACACTATCCGATTGACCACATGGTTCTGAGCCCTCCTTTCATCCTTTACTCCTTTGAACTGAAGTAGAGATTACTCTATGGAATTGAGTGGTTGTCTTCTTTCTTGATATAGTAGGCTCCCCTATGACAAACTTTTATGTCACTGATTTCTCAATGGGCTGAGATGAGTTGGGTGCAGCAGTGTCTTCTTTACCTCCTGATGCCATGTCTTTCTTTTCTTTTCTTCTTGAGCCTTCACTGTGTGTCCCTGCCTCCTGTGTCTCGATCGACTTGGATTTCTCTTCAGTGAAGCTTTGTTGGAGAAACTACTTCCAACTACCCCCTTGTGTTTTTAGAGCATGAACAACCAGAAGTTTGATTAAACTGTGATGATGAAGACTAGTCTCGGGTTTATTAGAAATTGACCTCACCCCTCTTGCCATTTTCTTTAAACTCATCCATAAAAAATGGGGAAAATTTATCTGTGGTCCTCCCTCAAAATGTGACAAAAGATTTAAATGATAAATGAAGGTCATGACATACCTTCCCTCACAGGTGAGGAATTTATGCAGACTTATAAGCATTGTCAAATATTTTTCTTTGATATAGCTCTGAGGGACACCCTTGGTCCAATCGAGGTCGTGATGTTCTGGTTTGAGGAATTGTTGACAGAGCTTTTTGTCTACGATCACTCTTTTGAGGTATATTTCTCCAGCCATTGGGAGACCCATGGCCTCTTCTATAGTGGCCTCTGTAATTTTTAACTTCACATCCCCAAGATGCACATTCTCTCCATCATATGTCTGCACAAAGACAAGAGAAATTCCCTCATGATGGCCCTTAAATTTCTCCAAGAATGGCACCCACCCTGCCTGTTCATATTTTTTTCTTACAAGACTGATATTCTTTTGTTTCTTTATATATTTGAAATATTGGCTCATGCCTGTTGACCCCCATACTATTTTAAGAAATTCTATTGGGTGGATAAGGCACAGACAGAAGGTCAAGGGTTGAGTACTAGATGATAGAGTATCAGTTGGGAGAAACATACAAGGGATATGAAGGCATAGGGTGTCTGTAGATAGTGTGACAACAAGGGTAAATAATTCTCATCTAGATGGTGGAGCCATCCAGAGGAGCATTTATGAATGGAAGTGTAGATTACAATGGTCATGTCGATACTCATGATGATATGGAAAGGTAACTCGGATCTACTAACAGTTTCTAGATTCGTGGGAAGTTTGGTGGCAGATGATATTCACGAAAGGAGGCAGTCGTTATGATCGGGACTTGTGTATATGAAATAGACTAGGATCATTACTTGATATGTTGAGATTCGTGGTTCACGTCGTCTCATATAGTATGACAACTAATCATGGGGTTTATTTATCAGATAGACAAAGGGAGTTTGATCTGATAAAAGACATCGTGATTTTGCATTTTTGATGTTTCGTAGGATACTTCCTTCTCACCGAGGTGAGGTCTAAGATTTCTACAGAGATTCATGACAAAACAGGGGTATGTCATGATCCAAGAGAAATCAGATGTTCTAAATGCATATTTAGTCTAATTCCTTTAAATAATACGAAAACAAGTGTCGAATATGTATGTCCTCGCACTAATAATTTGACAGCGACTTGGAAACATGATAAAATTTACCCGTCATATTCTTACTAGTACTGGATCATCTAAGTACTGGATCACCTATGTGTAGAATTTTTAATTGATATGGGATCACCTGAGTGTCGGATCGCCTGTGTGTAAGAATTGCAGTTGGTACTGATCACCTGGGTGCCAGATCACCTGTGTGTAAAATTTGCAGTTGTTACAGGATCACCTGAGTGTTGAATCACCTGTGTAAAATTTGTAGTTGGTACATGATCACCTGTGTGTAAAATTTGTAGTTGGTACAGGATCACCTAATTACCTAAGTGTCAGATCACCTATGTGTAAAATTTGCAGTTGGTACAAGATCACCTGATTACCTGAGTGCCAGATCACCTTTGTGTAAAATTCGCAGTTGGTACAGGATCACCTGAGTGCCAGATCACCTGTGTGTAAAATTTGCAGTTGGTACCAGAATAGCGCAAGGCCCCTTATTTTATACTGGATATAATTTAGTACCATATAGGCACAACGAGATGATTTGGTGGCCCTTCATACATAGAGGTGATCATCGATGCGAGATAAGCACAAAAATGAACTTTCTTGAGCTTACAAATCTTGACACTAATTCTGGTGACAGTGATTTATAGAAATAGTTGGTGTTCTATGGTCAAATCCATCTGAAAAACCATGCAGTTGCCAAATTTTATAGAGGAATAATGCAGGAAAGCTTTGTAACAGGAGGGTACTCTATAATGACCAGTAACTGAGATGACATAACTCCTTTTCTTCTGGAGCCAAGGTGAACACACTTTTGTTGGCATTTCCTCTTTTATTACAACACAATAATAATCCTAACTACTACTTTTCTGTGGATTTTTATCGAGCCTAGATTAGTTAATGCTCACCGGTATTTTCAATTTTATAGAGTTTGAAAAACTTAAAGGAAACTCTTTATACTGTCCTGTGGATTTTTGTCAAGCCCGGGCCAGTTTCTTCTCGTCGGTATTTTCAATTTTAAAGAGTTTGAAAAACTTAAAGGAAGCTCTCTATACTGTCCCATGGATTTTTGTCGAGCCCAGGCCAGTTCCTACTCGCCGGTGTTTTCAATTTTAAAGAGTCTGAAAAACTTAAAGAAGACTCTTTCTGGTAGATTTCCTTATTTGTTTATCTACATGGGAACACCACCAATTTTTTTTTTGTCTTTGTTAGTTAAAAATAATAATAAAAAAATTCATCTCATGACACACCTATGTATAGAAAATGAATTTATACAATTTGAACTTACTATGGTAGGTCAGCAGGAGGGAAAACCCTCTCGCTTACCAGTTGCATTTCGGCAGTCTGAAGAACATTTTTGACAAAATCCTCCTTTGACAACGGTTTGTGATAAACCTTTTGTCGATGTCCATTTACAACTAGGGAAGTCTACTTTTCATCATTATTCTTTATCCTTACTGTACCATTTTCATAGACTGTATCAACCTCATAGGGCCCCATCCATCTGGTAGACAGTTTGCCTTTGAAATTTTTAAATATGCTATCATATAGGGGGGCCCAATCACCTGGCTGGAAGGACTTCTGTTTAATGTACTTGTCATGCCATTTGGTCCTTTGTTCTTATAACAGGGTAGTTCTTTGTAGAGCATCTTGTCTTATCTCATCAAGCTCATTCAATTGTAATAGCCTCTATTTTTTAGCTTCATTCAGGTCCATTCCTAATTGCATGGTAGTTCTAAAGGTCTTTACATGAAACTCTATGGGCAGTAGTACCTTCTTCCCATATACCAACTCATACGATGTATGGCCTGTTGTATTTCTCTAGGCTGCCTTGTAGGCCCACAAGGCCTCATAAAACCTATCATCCCAGTCTTTGTGATGCAGCTGAACAGTCTTAGTGAGGATGGCCTCTATCACTTTGTTCGTCGATTCTACTTGGCCATTGGCTTGGGGGTGATAGGGTGAAGACTTTCTGTGTTTGATCTTTTATTGTTCGATAAGGGCCTTAACCAAATTTGAGGTGAATTGTGTTCCTTGATCAGTGACTATCTCCCGTGGTACCCCGAAACGAGTGAAAGTTTCCTCAAAGATAAAATCTACAATAGATTGTTCATTGGCTGAATATAGGGCCTTGGATTCTACCCATTTTGTTACATAGTCTGTGTAAACTAATATGTACTTTTTCTTTCTAGACATGGGATTGATAGGTCCTACAAAATCTAAGGCCCATTTTTCAAAGGGTTTGATTACTACTTCAGCTTGGAGTGGCATTTCATCGACTGATGTAGGTCTTCCCATTCTTTGGCAATCATCACAGCTGGCCATGTATTTCTTTGCATATTTAAAAATGGTTGGCCAATAATAGCTAGATTGTAGGATTTTGTAAGATGTTGTTTTGTCAACAAAGTGGCCTCCACATGGGCCATCATGGTAGGCTCTGAAGATATCCTACATTTCATCTTCCTAGACAAATCTTTTGATTACCAAATCAGGTCCTATTCGGTATAGGGTATCTTCATGCCACATATAATTGGCACTTAGCTGAATGATTATCTGTTTTTCTCTGGATGTCATACCTTGAGGCAGCTTGTCAGTTACCAAATAGTTGGCTATGTTTGCATACCAAGGGGTGAAAGTAGAAATGGAAAATAAATTCTCATCTGGAAAATCATCATCTATTGGAGTACTGTCACCTGTATGGATAAGCCTAGACAGAAAATCAACGATCAAGTTATCTCTTCCAGGCCTGTCTATGATAGTGATATTAAATTCTTGTAGTAACAAGAGCCATATAGTTACTCTAGTGTTTGTAACAGGTTTATTCATTAGAAATATGATAGCTGAGTGATCTGTGTGCACAAAAACTTCGTATCCTGTTATGTAGTGTCTAAACTTGTTGATGGCATGTACAATTGATAAGAATTATTTCTCTGTGACAGTATAGTTTGCTTCAATAGGTGAGCGTTTCTTACTAACAAAGTATATAGCATAAGGAATATTCCCTTCCCTTTTTCCTAATACATCTCCCAAAGCGGTATCTGAGGCATCTGTACAGATATGGAAAGGAAGAGACTAGTTTGGACCTCTCAAAGCAGGAGCACTTGAAAGCTTTGTTTTTAAGATTTCAAAGGAGATTTGGCATTGCTCATCCCAACAGAATTCAACATCTTTCGTTAGTAGTTTGAAAAGGGGGGAATCTAGGTTTGTAAAATTTTGAATAAACCTCCTATAGTAGCCGACATGCCCTAAGAAACTTTTGATTTCCTTTTGTGAACTAGGGATCTTAATTTGGGAAATAATGTCGATTTTGGCAGGGTCCACTCTTATTCTGGTACTGGAGATGTGGTTACCTAGAATGATTCCTTCAGTAAGCATCATTCTTGATTTTTCATGACTGAGTGAGAGGTTGGTCTCTTTTCATCTAACTAATACCTTCTTCAAATTATCCAATGCCTATTGGAAATCATCCCCATATATTGTGAAGTCATCCATGTAGACTTCCACACAATCATTGGTCAGATCGGAGAAAATAGCCAAGACAACCCTCTGAAAGGTAGCAGGGGCATTACATAACCCAAAGGGGAGAATCCTATAAGCATAGGTTCCCCAAGGGTATGTAAATGTTGTCTTATCCTGGTCTTCTGGTGAAATTTGTATTTGGTTGTAGCCACTAAACCCATCCAGAAAAGAAAAGTACCTCTTCCCAGATAAAGTATCCAAGACCTGATCTATGAAAGTTAAAGGGAAGTAGTCTCTATAGGTGGCCTTTTTAGCTCTCGAAAGTCCACACAAATCCTCCATTTCCCGTTTTTCTTTGGTACAATAACTAATGGGGAGACCCATTTGCTATCTAATATAGGGTAAATGAAATTGTCTTGTAGGAGCTTTTGGAGTTCTTTCTTTACTATATATTTCAAGGCTGGGTTCATTCTTCTTTGGGGTTGTCGGATAGGTCTGATTTGATAATTAGTGTAAATATGATGCATACATGTATCTGGGTGGATACCTTTCATGTCAGAGTAATCCCATGCAAACGCATCGGATTTCCCCTGAATCATTTGTACTAGATTTTGTTGTTGATCTGTTTCTAGGCTGGCATTGATATACAGGGACTTCCCAACTCTGATTTCTATAGCTTGGACAGTAGATTCCTTCCCTTCCTCTATTTTCAAAAGAGTGTCTATTGTAGAAGTGGAAGGGTGCCAAATTTCTTGAAATTCAGGGCTAAAGATGTGTGTGTAGTTGGGGAAAGATTGGGGATAGTCAATGCATGCCGAAGAAGTCAAGAATAGACTTAGGATTTGTACTTCAAAGTGTTCTTGTACTCCTTTTACTTGTTCAAGTGTCAACAATGGTTGGGTAAATTCCTCCTCCCCATACGGATTCTCCAACCAGAGAGGGACTTTCGTGGCTGGTTGGGCGAGGGAAAAAAGAATAAGTTTTTGACTTTGAGTGCCATTGGAAATTGTCATTTCTCTAGATCGACAACTGATGAATGCATCAGCAGTGGCCAACCAAGGTCAGCCTAGTACCACTGGGTGTCCTGGTTTGGGGGATTTGGGATGGATTACCAAGAAATGCACAGGGTATTCCCAAGAGGCCAATGTCACCGTTATATCATCTAAACTTCTTGTTGGGGTGATGATTGATTTATCTGCAAGCTCTAGCAAAGTTTTTGTAGGTATTAAGTGATCTAGTTGCAGTGTTTTCATAGTGTTTACTGACATCACATTTATTGTTTCCCCTAGATCAATCAATGTGTTAGGTAAGGAAACACCATTGATTTCTATGGTTACCACTGGGTTCCCTGGATCACTGTACTTGGAAGTCATTTCTGTTATAAACTCGGATAACTGTCCTACCATGTTAAGCCCTAATATTGGCTCATTACCCCTTAATTGGGGCATATTATATTAGTAATGTTATTTTATTTATGTCGGCTTTAGGCCATTAGTTGTAATTATACCTCCTAGTCTCCTATATATACCAAGGAGACATTTTCATTTTGAATCATCTTGTACTTGAACATTTAAGTGGGGTAAAAGGAGGTTTTCCCCTCGAAGAGGATCATTATCTGAAATTATCTCTTTTTCAAGGGGTTGAGTACTTTTCCTGAGGTTTTTCTATGCTATATTGATGTTTGGTTCTTAACATATGGTATCAGAGCTCAAGGTCTTGGGGTTTCGCTGCTACATCTGAGACACCCTGGAATTTTTGCTATAACTTTTTTTCTACAACGTTTCAGAAGGAAAATCTTGGAGGATATTTATGATATGGATCAAGGTACGTTGGGTTCAAAATTAAGCTCCTGAGGCCTTATACTTTTGGAGATACAACCTGTACAAGATAGGGTTCTGGAATCATCCTGAAATGAGTCATTGCGAAATTTTTGCTATAAAATATTTTCTGTAAATTTTCAGACCCTGAACTTTGGAGGCCATTTACATAAATTAGTAAGGTATCTGTGGTAAAAATTTCAGCTTCTAGGTCATCTTAAATTTGTAGATACACCTTGTGTAAGATAGGGTATCTGACTAGTTCTATTGACTAGTCTCAAGAAGGTGTTCCAGGTAAAAAAATCATAACTTCTTGCTAGAGTATCCAAATTGAGTGGGACTGGTTTCATTGGATCATGGATAGTATTTATTACATTGGGTGCAAGTTTCAGAATTTGATATTAATTATTTTGTGTGGGGCATGCTATACAAGTGAGATATCCTGGAAAGGCCAAAAATCGGCAAGTTGTGAGGAAGTTACCATAAATTTCACTTGGAACATCCAATTTTGATTAGACCTGTGGAATTGCAGAGAAGAAATATCAGAGAACTACCTAAAAGAAAGTTTTATACCCAGAAGGGCCGAAACTTGGTAGATAGAACATAATAAATATTGTCTAGAAGAACCGCCTCAAAATCAAGATTCAAAAGTGATACTTGGACAACATGCCACCAAAAAAGGGACCTTCTACACCAAATAAGCCTCCAGAAAATCCTAATTGGACTCTCGATGAAGGTGAAGAAATGCGTAGGGACATAAATTAACTACAAAATAAGATGGATTCAATGGAAGCTAAGTTGATGGGCTTAATAGAGGCTAAGTTGGATACTAAGATGGATGGCTTAAAAGGGGAGATCATGGAAGCATTGAAACATTTCATAACAGAGAAGACACCCGAAAGTGGAAATGCATCCCATGAAATTCATGATGAGGACACAAGGAAGGTGAATCAAGAATGGAAAAACTCCAACTTTGGTTTGAAGACCAACCATGTTCCTAAGATTGATATGAGGAAGTTTGATGACAACGACCCAATCACATGGATACTTCAGATGGAGAAATTCTTTGATCTCCATAATGTGCCACATACACAAAAGGTACAAATTGCTTCTTTATATTTATAACCTAATCAATTTGTTTGGTATTGATGGATTTGTTCTCGCAAATCACTCATCACTTGGACAATTTTCACTGAAGAAATGATAGCACACTATGAGGATACAAGGAGCAATACATTCTTTATCCAATTGATACATCTCAAGCAAAAGGGTTCAGTTACCGAGCACATTGAGAACTTCCAAAGATTGAATATAAAGGTAACCGATATTCCAGATGAGAACTTGATTGATGTATTCATAGGAACTTTAAAGGATAACATTCAACATGAGGTTCGCCTT
>ML782912.1:491619-527455 GCA_009831015.1 Picea engelmannii
GAAACAACAAGCAGATCAACATCGTAGTGAAAGAAGTTTTGAAGTAGGGGATTGGGTGTTTTTAAGACTACAACCATACAAACATATGTCCCTCAAGCAAGCCAAGAAGGATAATAAATTATCACCAAAGTACTATGGACCTTTATAAGGTGTTGCAAAAGATTGGTACTATGGCATACAAATTGGAGTTGCCTGCATCTTCACGACTACACCCAGTTTTCCATGTTTCATGCTTAAAGAAGGTTATAGGTGACAAGATCCCAGTTCAAACTATATTGTCAGAACTTGACGAGGAATGAAAAATCATATTGGAGCCTGAAGCCATCACTGACACAAGAATTCACCAGCTGAGGAATAGATCAATTTCGGAGTATCTCATTAAATGGAGGAAACTACCAGATGAAGATTTCACTTGGGAAGATGAGTCTTTTATACAAAAGCATCCAGAGTTACTCAAGCGTTGCGGACAACACTTGTCTCAAGGGGAGGGGAATGTTAAGCCCTAATATTGGCTCATTACCCCTTAATTAGGGCATATTATATTAGTAATGTTATTTTATTTATGTCGGCTTTAGGCCATTATTTGTAATTATACCTCCTAGTCTCCTATATATACCAAGGAGACATTTTCATTTTGAATCATCTTGTACTTGAACATTTAAGTGGGGTAAAAGGAGGTTTCCCCCTCGAAGAGGCTCATTATCTGAAATTATCTCTTTTTCAAGGCATTGAGTACTTTTCCTGAGGTTTTTCTATGCTATATTGATGTTTGGTTCTTAACATACCACCCGTATGATAGGAGGCTCTTTCCTCTTTCTCCCTGGATTTTTAATGCAAAGGTCCCTTACAATTTTAGCATAGATAGGTATGTCGTTAAAGGCCTATAGTAGTGGAATCTTTACACATATATTTTGGAGTTCAGTCTCTAGATTATGTTCTAAAGGTTCCTTAGTTTTATTTATGAGCAACCTTTTTGGGTAAGGGGGATTCATTTCATGGGGCGTTTATGCTATAAGGCAGTTGGGAGAAGGGATTTCTTGTGGCACTGGAGTGTTTCTTTTTTCATTCAATGGATCAGTCATTTGTTCTTCTCTTTGAACCATTTGGACATCTATTTGTTCTTCTTGGTTTGTGTGATTATGCATGTGTTCCTCTTGAATGACCATAGTGGGATTTGTTTTGTTTACAATCCTTCATGATCTTAATTCAATTCCATTAAACGGAGCTTGTGTTATTATGTATGCAGGGAAGGTTTTTACTTCAGCGCTTTGTATAGGTTGTGTCGGTCTGTTATTTGGGTTAGGGATAGGTTGTGCAGGAATAGGAGTAGGCCAAGGAGGGTTTTGGATGGGTGCAACTTGCATTGGTTGCTTCATATTTGGATTCATGGGTAGTGCAAGTGTTTTTTGTGGTTGTGGGGGTAGAAGAAGAGTAGGGGGGTTAAAACCTGGGAGAAACAATGAAATGTTTGAAGGATATTGTGGATAGGTGGGAAAATTTGTTGGTTGAAAGGGGACATTTCCATATACAGGTCCTCTCCACCCCTATTGCCAAGGTTGGGTTTGTGTTGACCACTGAGGATAAGACATGGGAGGTACCCATTGTTGTTGGGGGTATTGTGTAATTGGGTTGGCAAACATGCTGGGGTTTTGTTGTCTCCATGGTCTCTTAGGGGGGTAAGATGTCTCAAGTTCTCCTCCTCCCTTGAACATGGCCTTGAATCCAAGGAGAGAAGGGAATTCATTAGTAGGATGGTCCTCTGTGAAAATACCATAGAGTTCAATAACATTGAGGGGGAATTCCTAACACAACATTTTATTCCTCTTACACTGATGACAGAAGATTTCTAACACAACATTTTATTCCTCTTGTTTTCTTTTAATTTGCATGGTATCTAGTTGGGAACTGATGGTGTGTAAGATATCTATTTTAAAGTTTTCCAAAATATTTCCAAGCTCAATCCTTGTGACACCTCTGGATGTGGGTTTAGCAATTCTGTTGGTAGGGTCCCTTATACTTTTCCTTGTTTTAGCTTGACTGCGAGAGTATCTTTTACAATACTATTCTATGTCTACAAATGGTTTTTGGTATATGTCCCCAGAACTCATAAGGTTTAAAACTTCAATTCAATCATCCCTCACACCCTTTAGAAAGATAGTCCTAACTGTGGTTGTATCTAAGGAAAACTGCTTAGTCTTTTGGTAATTGTATAAGAACCTTTCTAAGTAGTCTTCTAAGATTTCTTCTTCTGATTGATGCATTTTGAATATATCATTCCTAGCATCCCTAGGTCTGCAGTAATCCTGGTATTTCTAGAGGAAGGTCTCCTTCATACCATCCCAAGACAAAATTGTGTGTTCCCCTAAGCTCATGAATCACCGTAGTGCCGAATCTTTTAGTGTGGCTGAGAAAAGTTTTAATTTTTGAGCATTATCTGTGTAGTTATAGCTCCTACACAATATGTCAAATTCAAATAAAAATGTGTCAGGGTCTCCTGTCGACATACCTCTAAAATGAGGAAGTGAAGATAATGGAATGTTCTTCATAGCAACATATTTAGCCATATTCAGTATGGGGAATCCAAATGTCTCTGTTTCATTGGTTGTGTTTCCCTCTACTTCTTCCATGTTTCCGAGCACTCTGTAGGGAAGTGGTGAATTTTCTCCATTGAGTGATGGTTTCACCACTAGGTTATCTGGTATCTCTGGTTGTTCCAAGGTTTTGTGTAGTCTTCCAACATCAGATGCAACCTCTTCTATTATCACCTCTTCTTCTTTTCCAGTTTCTCTTCTGGATGGGGTCGCTAGTGCTACCTCCTTTTCTTGTTGCCTTATGTGTTTAATCTGAACAATGGATTTAGATCTAGTGCCTTTTATTGTTGTATATCTCACACTCATTTAAATGTCAATCCAAGATTCGTAATCGAAAGAGTCATTACACCATATGTGACGAGAACAAGTAACCTATCTAAGTCTGTTGCATATAGGAAATAATTAATAACATAAAAAATCCATTTCTAAGATCTCTAAATACTTCAAAATATCCTCTGAACCTAAAAGAGAAAACTGATAATGAAACTTAGACAAACAGTCAATCAAAGAGATGTTGTACCAGAGAAACAATTATGTTCATTTTAGGCACTTGTATTGAAAAGATGAACTTTAAGAAGCTTGTCTCTTGTAGTAATTAAAACAATCAACTCCAACCATTCTTGAAACAAAAACCAACTTCATCTTCATGTAATTCAACCAAACCAGCACAAGGGGAATTCACTATAACTGAAATACTTTATTACAACATATGAATATGAAAGATAAAGTCTCCTGGTCCCTTGTGATACTACAATCATAAACTTAAAATATCAGTCCCACACTTCAAATTATGAGATAGATACCTTCAAAATTGGATAATAAAATGTATATTCAATCTAGCACTTTCCTATACACACCAATCCAAAATGATTAACTCAATGCTCAATCCTAAGAATGAAATAAAGACTAATCACACACACACACACGTTGCTGTAAACTATCCACACAAACACAGAGAATGTATCCAATGAGGTTTAACTTAGTTGGGGCAGTGGGCCCTTGCCAAATGAACAAGGAACCTATTAAAGAGTTAGTAGACTAAAACTTTGACTCACATCCAAGAATTGACATAAAAGATCTTCTGTATTGATTCAGCTGGTAAACTGGATCAAAATTCTTTTACTTCATACAAGATGATGGCAAGTATTGTCTGATTCTTATCATATATTTCTTACATTCCTCTCTATACAACATTCCTTATATAAGGTAAGCCAATACTACTAATATTTATGGATAAACATTAAACAGTTCGAGAAATTCCAGAACTAAGATTTACATTGAATTTTTAGGAGTCAACTCTATCCTCATGACACAAAGTGCATGAGTGATGGATTCTCTTGCAACTAGAGAACTGACTCGGATGATTCTATCCAACTGTCTTCTTGAAATCTCCACCATTATCTAGGTCCAATTGACGCATCCTGAAATAGAGGTTTTGGTATCGGATTTCACACAGTCGTGAGTCTGGTACCGGAACAGAACAGAGCAAGGAGTACCAGAATAGTGCACGTCATGGTACCAGAATGGAGTTGGTACTAGATCAAAACTGTCTTGGGTACCGAAATGGATTCGGTACCGGATTACACGGTGTCTGGTAGTGCCAGATAGACTACTCATAAATCAAATTATTAGAACTATACAAAATAAAACACTTTCAATCAAATTAATTTAAGAAAGTTAAACAAACATGCTTTAAATCACCAATTACCTCTTGTAGACATGACATAGCTATTAGGCATGTGTTTTCGGAGGGAATATTCCAGTATAGGTTTATAACAGAGGAAAAAAGACTTAGATAGAGGGTAAGATTGGGTATTATATTATGTAAAAATGGAGACTCAACACCAATATTGTATTTGAACCATACAAACTTCACCCTAGACTGATGAGTGTCGTCTGTCAGTCTTGGGAGACTTGAACCGAGGAAAAACTCCTTATGTGACTCTCCCTTTTGATCCAATTGACTCTCTCTGAGATTAGGCTCACTTTGGCTCTGCATGTATTAACATATATCATATTGAGTCTTTATCATTCCTTGTCAAATCACCATGACTATAACAAAGGCCACACCAATATCTTTCATGACAAGTACACACCTGTGAGTGAATGTTATCCTGATGTTAACTGGCACATGGAAAAAACACTTGAAGCACCTCGAGTGCATATTATTCCTTTTCATGATCACATAACGACTACATCTGGGCCCATTTACCACAAGTTCACCTTTATGATAAATGTATCCTATCTCCCTTGGTATGCAGTCTAGTATAGGAAAATGTTTTCCCGATGTTGAAACATCAACACTCCCTCTTAGCTAGGGAGGCATTTTTCCATAGTAGTACACAACTATTGTCCAGAGACATGTAGTCTCCTCTAGTGGTACAAAAACACCATAGTAGAAATCACACACGGCACTCCCATGTGGACTTCTAGAGGCTAATCCCTCTAGGAACACTTAGGTTCAACTCCCCATAGTGTGTGACGTCAAGGGTCAACCCCCTTGACATGTTCTCATGTGCTCTGCACATGGGACATTGGGCTATAAGCCCAAATGAACTTATCCCTTCTTGAATAAGTATCCCACTTATCCTTTCTCCAATAATTTTCCTCATAGATGAACTCAACTCAATTCACAGAGGAGTATGATTTGGAGAAAGTTTTTCACACATGGCACTCCCATGAAGAATTCTAAAGGCTACACCCTCTAGAAACACTAGGGCCAACTCCCATAGTGTGTGATGTATAGGGTAAACTACATTGACATGTCCTCATGTGATATCTACATGGTACATGTACTCATGTCTTCTCCACGAGGGACATTGGGATATAAGCCCAAACACATTTATCCCTTCTCGGATAAGTGCCCCACTTATCCTTTCTCGAATAAGTGTCATCACAGATGAATTCAACTCAGTCACAGAGGAGTACGATTTGGAGAATGTCTTAGGAAGTTACAAACATCAAAGATCCCTCTCAACGAGGGAGGCATTCTCTACCATGCCAAGTTTGTCATGGAAGTACTTGAACTTTGTCCTTGTTTGGTCAGAACATCAACAACCTACTCATATGTAGGAATCTACAACAACAATACTTCCTTCCTCTGAACCATGTCTGAGATGTAATTGTACTTGATATCATTGTGGTTCAATTTGTCATGAAACACTGGATTATCTGATATCCCCACACAACTTTGGTTACCATAATTAATAATGGTGGAATCCAACACATGTTTAGATAAATATTCAAGGATATTATGAAGCCACACTGCTTCATAGACTGACATAGTTAATGCAATGTACTCTTCTTCTGCTATGCTCAAATCCACAGAAGTTTGTTTCCTGCTAAAACAAGAAACCATGGAAGATACCAAAGTGAAGCAACACCTGAAGGTGCTCTTTTTGTCCATTGTGCTCTCTTCCGAATCAGAGTCAATATATTCCTACCATATCATATCAATACTAGAAGTATATCTCATACCATGTCCAACTACGACTCGCAGGTATCTCAACACATGCTTCGCAACAATCCAATGTGTGTATCTTGGCTGAATCATAAACTAGATAAGTGCACTCACTACAAAGAAAATATTTGGTCTGGTGTTGACCAGATACATCAATTATCCAATCAACTGTCTATATAGAGTCATATCAATTTCTTTAGAATTGGAAGAAGACACACTTAGTTTCTTCATATTCGTCACCATTGGTGTAGCCATGTAATTCAAGTTCAGAATCCCAAACTTTATCAATATATCAATTGTGTACTTCCCCTGACTCAGGAAGAACTCATAATTTCTTTGCCACAACACTAGTCCCAAGAAGTATTAAATCATACCAAGGTCCTTCATACCAAACATAGAGGCCAACACATACTTTCATTCAACAATAGTGCTCTATGTATTAGTGAGGAATAAATAATCAACGTAGACGACCAAAATTAGGGACTCACCATTAATAGTATTTTAGTACAGGTTAGGATCGACAACACTTTTTCTGAAGCCAAAAAATCATTAGGTGTCCATCAATCCTCACATACCAAGCTTGAGGTGGTTTCTTGAGTCCATACAAGGTCTTCTTCAACCTGCACACATGAGACTCCTTCACATGTATTACAAAACCATCTAGCTACTTGAAGTACACTTCTTCCTCAATCTATCGATTAAGAAAGGTTGTATTTACATCCATGTGATGTAATCTCCAACCCATGGATGTTGCAGGGAAAATAATCATCCAGATAGAAGTGTATCGAGCAACAATAGAAAATTTCTCCTCATAATCTCTTCCCTCCATGTAAGAGAATCCTCTAGAAACAAATATCATTTTGTGCCTCTTGATGCTCTCGTCAACTATGTGTTTGACCTTGTATATCCTTTTTGAAGTCACTATAGACTTCCCCTCATGTATCAGAATAATATCCCACACATCATTCTTCATGATGGATTGATACTCCTCCATCATGACATCTCTCCATATTGGATGACTAGTTGCCTCCACATAACATGAAGGCTAAAAATGAATGATGTGTCTCATATCTGCGACATATCATGAATATATCTAATGTATCCTTCTCACTCAGAAGGTACCATGATGAGATGCATATCCTTCTTCCTCCTATAGATTCTGATGAGCCCATGTAGGTCTCTTCCAACCTACTTCAATATCTATGGGAACATCAACTAGAGCTATAGGATCAACGAGATCAATTGGATCAATTTGATCAATCTCCATGTGAGAACTTCTAGATCTCTTAAAGGATACCTCATCTTTAAAGGTAACATTTCTTCTCACCTCAATCTATCTCTGACCAACGATGTAGATCCAGTATTCCTTTGAAGACTCATTGTACCCCACAAATGTACCCTTTCTTCCCAAAGGGTCTATCTTGATCCTTTTCTCCTTGGGTACATGAATATATATTGGACACCCCAAATATCCTGAAGTGTCCAATCTCAGGCTTCACTCCGGTGAAGGCCTCCTCGAGCGTCATGTTCCTCAAAGTATTATGAGGACTTTTGTTTTGAACATACACTAAAGTCATGGATTCCTCTGCCCACATAAACATTGGTAAATGTTGATCATGCTAATTTATTTTGGACCATAGTTGATATATCGAGGTTCCCTCATGAAACCAATGTCTAATATATATCAAGGTTCCCTCATGGACTCAATGTCTCACAATACATATCGAGGTTTCATTGTGAAACAAATGTCGTGGTTCATTCATCTGACCATATAAGGCACGTCAGAATGAAGTCTACACCATCTTGCCCGTCTATGTACTGAAGCATGGCTGCTTCATCTACACTATTTTGTAGCGTTAATGCTCTGTCTACAGATGAAGTCACACTTCTAGAAATTAATTCATATTTTACTATTCCTCTGAATGTGCTCTCAAGCTGGAGAAACAATAGCTTTTCTTATGTGGATCCATGTATCTAGGAATATGTCCATTATATAACCTTTGGAAGATGGGTCAATTCAATTTCCCTTCCATACAAAATACTGTCTGGTTGTCTTTCCAGTGCAATAGGAAAGTTGGTCGCGCTGGAGAAGCTCGATCTTTTGGGAAATGGGTTATGCTATTCCTAGCCAAATAGAGAACTGCACAGATATTCAAGAACTCAATCTCACCCACAACTTCATCACGGTATTCATCCCTCCAGATATCAAGAATTGTAGACTTCTAAGCGTTTTGGATATTAGTATCAATAATATTTTAGGTTATATTCTACATGAACTGGGTAGTCTCGTAAGCCTGAATACGCTCTCATTAAATACAAAGAATCTCACTAGTTTCATTCCTTTGTCTATTGGGAAACTTTCTAGTGTTGAGACAATCAAGACATACTCCAACTATTATAGTGGCTCTCTACCACCCGAAATCAACAATTGCAGTTAGTTGGTAAATTTGATCGTGCAAACCTCTAGATTGCAAGGAGAGATTTCATGGGAAGTTGAAAATTTGAAAAATATTGAAGTGATATCGATCTACAGTAACCATTTGATGGGTGAAATCCCTTCTTCTATCAGAAAATGCAACATCCTTGAAGCCATTTTTGTTTCTAACAACTTCTTATATGTTCTGATACTTAGGGAGATAGCCCTACTCGAAAATATATGAAATGGAAGGTCTGAAAAAAATGATAGCTTTGTCATTTTCTTACAATAACATGTCCAAATCGATTGATCCAGATGGATTTTGGTGGCCACTCACCTATTCCAACTGGTTCATTTTGGCAGTTTTCTAGTTTGGAAGTTTTTTTCCTAGTTTTCGGGTCCCTGACTTGCGGGGTCATTTTGAGGCCCTAAACAATGTTTTTAGGGATCACCACAATAAAAAACCTTTCCAACAGGCTATCGTGCACCTAAAACGAAGATCGAATGCAAAAGTTACGACCGTGAGAAGTTGATGTACTAACTTACCCAAATGGGGGCCACGTGACTTTTGGCGCTTAATCTCCTAGGGTTAGGTTTTTGGATGTCTAGGGTTTTTTACATTCCTTCTTAATGGCAAAATTCCTTAAGAGAATCATTATAATCATCTTCTTGCGAATGAGCACAACCATCACATATCTTCTCAGAGATAAGCCACCATCATTCCAACAAGCTTGTTTTCGCTACAATTTTAGCTTATTTCCTTATTGAATAGAAAACCAGTTTTATTGTATCTATGTTATTCTGTGTTAAGAATATTTTAATAATTTGTATTTATTTCATTATTCTCATAAAATCTGGATCAGTGGTATCTGAGCGGTCTTCTCCTTGTCATCTTAATGCATGTCCCCAACAAGGTCATGGTACAAAGAATTGGGTCTCGAGCTTGTTTCTATTGAGAAAAAAAGCTTTCTTATGCCCAAACGACCTCTCATGGCAGGAGAAAATAAATATGGCGTGACATAATATCCTTTCAAAATGTTTCTTGAGGAATCCCTCATGCAATAGAGGAACAAGATGATGGATAGTTTCATGCAAATCCTTCAGCGACTACCAACAGGTGACACATCTTCATCGAGCGGAGGCACCACCCCCTTAAAGGTACAAATCAACTTTGATATTCCTATATTTGAAGGTCAAATAGATGAAGATGTTGTATACAAGTGGTTGAATCTACTAGAAGGGTATTTTGGTCTCCATAACTTTTCAAATAGAGAAAAAAAAACTTTTTCACTCCTCAAATTCGTTCCCCATGTCAAAGATTGGTGGGAAACTTTCTATGAGAAAAAGGAAACAAAGGAACCCTCATTATTTATAGTCATGGCCACCTGGGAATCCTTCAGGGATTCTATTAAGGAACAATACTACCCTATCAGAAGTTATGATGACTTGTATACAAAATGGACCACACTGCAGAAAGAAAGAGACCAAGCAGTGCCAGATTTCACAAATATCTTCCATACCCTGCACACCAAGATGGGTATCAAAGATTCAGAGTGACATATGGCGCTCAGGTATCATGGTGTTATGCATAGATACATCCATAGAGAAATGTAATTTATGTACATCTCTTCCTTGGGTGTGTCCTATCGATATGTCATCAAAATCACGTAGAAGCTCAAACAAAAGAAGTGACAATTTGGTCCGGGGAACCCCACATAGAAAAACCAGGAAAGGGTGGCCCCAACCTATAGAAAAAAGGATAGAGAAAATATGGATAGTATTAGGTCAACCATTCCAAGCCACAAGTAAAGAAGGACACCAAAAATACAAAGAAGGATACCAGGAAGTGGTGTGAATTCCATAAGAGCCCTTAGCATAACATTATTGATTGCTACTCAAAGCAGTCACTGATGGTTGAAGTGAAAGCCTCTGAATTAGATGTGGGTTTTGAATATATGTTAGAACTAGAAAGGGGAGGATAGATCATTGACATAGAACCCAATGCCATCATTTCTACCACCAAGATCCAGCCTGGTGAACCAGACGATCCAGAAGAAGGTGAGCACCTTTTACATTTGTAGATGTGGGTAAAAGGAACCCCACTGCACTTCACCATTCATAGCGGTAGCCATAAGAAAATCATCTCAACATAGGTCATCAAGTGACTGGGCCTATAGACAATGACACACCTGCAACCCTAAACCATTGGATGGCTCCACCAAGGAAGCGATATCCGCATCAACCAACAATGTCAACTATTGTATGAGATCAAGCCCTTCAAATACGAGGTATTGTGTGATGTTTCTCCTCTTGAAGTTTGTAATTTTCTTTTGGGCCAACGTTATTTATGGAAACATCATGTTGTATAGGGGTCTAGGCCTCTTAGTGTTATTATTACTTTGAACAGGAAATTGTACAGGATACCCGAGGCAGTCCCTCCTAGTGTTATTTCCTTGATCTCTGCCAAGCAATGTAAGAAGGTAATCTCTTAGACCGATAAATTTATCTTCTTCGGGATTCTCTCTCAGAGTAAGAGAAATATCTCAACCACATCTAGGGCCTCCATGGCTGATCTCTCCACACAATAGAAGGAAGTGGATAAGGTCAAGGAAGAATACTCAGATATCTTCTCCTCTCCTACCAGGGTACCTCTGCACTGCCAGGTAAAGAATGCCATTGATATGACCCTAGGTGCATAGCTACCCAATGGCCTATTCTACTGCCACTATATGTTAGAAAATGAGGAGATCAAGAGGCAGATCCAAGAACTTCTCCAGAAGGTGCACATCTCTTTGAGCTCATCACCTTGTGGGAGCCCAATCGTACTAGTGTAGAACAAAGACGAGACCTAGAGACTCTGCATTGATTAACAAGCCCTTAATGAAATCACAGTCTGGAACTGGTACCCGATTCCCCAAATCGACGACCTCCTTAATCATCTCATGGGGGCCAAATACTTCAGTAATTGATTTGAAGTTTGGCTACCACTAGGTCACAATATAACATACAGATGTATGGAAGACTGACTTCAAGTCAAAATAATGTCTTTTTGAATGGTTGGTCATGCCCTTTGGTTTGACAAATGCTCCAACAAATTTTATGAGGATTATGGACGATATATTGCAACCTTTCACCAATACTTTTGTAGTGGTGTATCTAGATGAAATCCTCATATACAACAAGACTTGGGCAGAACACTTTCATCATATTCAACAGGTTCTACACACTCTGCGACAACACAAACTATATGCAAACTTGGATAAATGATCATTCGGCATGGACAGGGTCCATTACTTAGGCTACATCATTGATGATCATGGTGTGCATGTGGATCCGACCAAGATCCAGGTCATGTGTGACTGGCCAGCCCCAACCACACTCACTGAGCTTCAGAGCTTCTTGGGCCTTGCCAATTTCTATTATAGGTTCGTGTTGGGATTCTCTCATATCGCATGGGCCCTTAGCCAAGCAAATAGGGGTAGCGGTAAGGAAAAAATTGTGTGGGGATTGTCCCAACAACAAGGCTTCGATGAATTTAATAAATATTTGTGATCATCCCTAGTACTTTCATTACCAGACCTGCAACATCCCTTTGAGATCGAGACATATGCTTCAAACTATGTTGTGGGCATTTTTCTCACTCAATACGACAACCCCGTGGCGTATCATAGTGAGACACTATCAAATGTTTTTCATAAGTACACTACTTATGACAAATAAATTTACTCCATTGTGAAAGCCTGCCACCAGTGGAGACGTTACATTCTAGGGAAGGAGACAGTCATCCACACTAATCACAAGCCACTACAGTTCATGTAGACCCAATGCAAATTGCAGAATGACCTCCATCAGAAGTGGTCCACATACTTACAACATTTCCACCTCAACATCAAGTATAAAATAGGAAGTACCAACCAAGTTGTTGATTGCCTCAGCCAACATCCAGTCATGATACTCACCATAGTGCTAGAATCTTGCGTCCATGAGACATTTGGATGGCCCCAGCTCTATGAGAAAGACCCTAACTTCTTCACCACCTAACAAATGTTGGGAGAAAACTCAATGGTCACTAATTTCTATCTTCAGTACGGGTTGTTGTGTTGTCTGGGCCATATCTACGTTCCATCAAGCGAGTGCGTGAAGCTGATTTGGGAATCTCACTACATTCAGGTGGCAAGACACTTTGGTGTCAAAACAATAGTGGAAGTGCTAGAACAAAATTTCTATTGGCTGAAAATTCGATAAGATGTTGGCAAGTATATCAGGTCCTGCACCACCTGTGTTATTTCTAAACCGACCACTAAGAAACAAGGCCTGTACACCCCTCTTCCTACTCCTGACAAGCTGTGGGAATCCATCTCAATGGACTACATGTCAGGCATCCCATCCACCAATAGGGGAAATGAATGTGTTTTTGTGGTTGTTGATTTCTTTTCCAAGATGGAGATTATGGCTGCCTACAAGAAGAACGTCACTACAGAGGTCACTTCCAAGATCTTCTTTGAACACTTATGGGTACACTTTGGGATCCCACAAATCATTATCTCATAGCGGGACAGTCAGTTCCTCAACACATTCTGGTCGAGCCTCTGGTCACTGCTGGATACCAATCCCACCAAATCCACTGCCTTCCACCCCCAGAAAGATGGCCAAAATGAGGTCATCAATTGAATGATCATACATATCCTACGCATGTATAATTCCAAGCACCCCCGCAGATGGGATGAGAGTCTTCCCTATGTCCAACATAGATACAACTGAGCCCTACATAGCTCAACTAGCCACACCCCCATTCAGGTGGGGTTGGGATTCCAACCATTGGGCCCCATGGATGTTTCACTACCCCTGGTGAACACCTCGTCCAACTCATCTCCTACACCACCAGAAGCTGACAAAGCCACTTGTAACATCCCCAACCACCCACGGGTTTGGGCATTCTACCTTCAAGCCCTCCCTTGGACTTCTTTCTCTTACCAACACCTTTTTAAAATTTAAGAATGCATAAAAGAAAATACTTTAACGACATACTGAGCAATATCCAACAAGAATGCATAGTCTAAAGATTCAATTAAATGATAATTAAATATACACAATAGAAATACATTCATATACATGTAAATGATACCATACATAGAGCACTTATCTTTATGAAAGATGACACCAACTGACTGCAGACCAAGGATGTTCCACCCAACCGTAGACACCACTACTCCAAATCGCAACAACAGTGTCACCCCCGAACCAGGGCTATGAATCCATAAGGATGGTTCCAGAGTGTACTTGGGTTCCCAAACCAATCATCTCTCAAGATCTCACAGGTTTCCTAATACCCACAACAATCCAAGTACCCATCTCTCTTGTACCCAGCCTATAACGCCCCAAGAGAATGGACCTCCACCCTTCTCTGCCACGCATTCCCTCAGGCAATCCCTCTCCTTTATTTTGGGGCCTCCAGCACAGCTGGTCTTGAATCTCAAAGTTGGAACTCTCAGGACTTGCAGTTGTGAGAAAACCAGGGCATAGCCAATGCATCTTAGACATGCAGGCCCTAAGTCATGGATGGATTGCACCAACAATCATTACAACCAACTATCCTATGGCTAATTCTTTAGTAGTTCGGTTCCCTTTCCCAAGCCAAGACACAAATGATGGATGGATCAATAAATGGGTAAGTGGGTGCATGAAAGTGTGTGAGGGAAATTAATGAATGTACATGAAAACAAGAAACAAGCCATCAGTCAAACCCCCCCACCAGATCATAGGTGGGTTTAAGTATTTTCGGGGGGGGGGGGAATCAAGAACCTCCTAGACTTCCCCAAGAAGCTCACATAACTGATCCCCTCCCTTAGGAAAAAAGGGTAATTAACATAGGAATACACACTTAGCCCTTCAATCCCCCTCTCTTGTGGAATCATAGCCCCCTATAACTCTAGTCCTTGTCCATCTAGAATCCAACGATGTGTTTATTATTAATAATGATCAAAACATTACATTTCTTGGGAACACTAGCCTTTTAATAATTGTTTCATCACCCTGGCCTCTCAACATTGTAACAATACATTATTTAAAATGGGGTTTCAGAACCTGGGGTGTTACATCCCCTCTCACTTATTTTGGCACTGTCCTAAATGCATATACAAAATAGAGATCAAAATCTCAAATTTATTCAAAATGATGTGGGTACTCTACCCGCATGGAATATTCATGCTCCCAGGTAACATCTTCAAGACCGTAGCAGGTCCATGAAGATTTTACCAGTTCTATAACTCGATTTTGGACTATTTTTACCTTTTTGTCCAATACCTGTATTGGTTGAACCTGAAAATCTCCCTCTGTCTCTACCTGAATCAGATGCCAATCAATAACATGGTTATGGTCATGTACATATTTATTTAGTAAAGACACATGAACTACATTATGCACATTCATGGAAGCAGACAATGCAAGCATGTATGCAATTGTCCCTATTCTGTCCAATATTTCAAATGGACCACATAATTTGGCTGCCATCTTTGTAAAACTACCCAATTTCAAAGAGCTTTTCTTGGGATTCACTTTCAAAAGTACATGCTCCCCTACTTTAAATTCTCTAGTTGTCCTGTTCTTGTTTGCATAAAATTTCTATCTATCCTGAGTTGCCTTTAAATTCTGATTGATCTTGACCACCTGGTCTTCCATGTCCTTGATCAACTCCAGCCCAAGTACCCCTATATCTATGGGGTTGTCCCAGCTTACTGGAGTATCACATTTCCTACCATACAAGGCTTCAAATGGGCTAATTATTAATGAAGCTTGATACACATTATTATATGCAAACTCAACCAAGTGTAAGTAATCTTCCCACTTAGATGGCTTATCCATCACATACATTCTCAACATGTATTCAATTATTTGATTGAATCTCTTTGTTTTCCCATCTGTCTGGGGATTATATGCTATGCTAAAGTTTATATTTGTGCCAAATTATTTAAATAATCCCCTCCAGAAATTGGAGGAAAACTTTGTATCACTGTCTAAGACAATTTTCCTAGGTATTCCATGCAACCTAGAAATTTCCTTCATGAAAATTTATGTAATATTAGCCATTGTATGCGTTGTCTTCACATGCACAAAATGAGAAGCCTTTGTTAATTTTTCAACCACCACCATGATTGAATCATGTTGCTTATTTGTTCTGGGTATTCCTGTGATGAATTCCATGGTGATCACTTCCCATTTCTTCTCTCAGATTGGGAATGGTTGCAACAAACCCGTTGGGTGGCTATGCTCAGCCTTCACCTTCTAACATTCCATACATCGAGCAATGTAATCAACAACATCCTTTTTCATTCCCAACCAAAATAATTGGCTTCTTAATGTTGTAATTTTTTTCTGGTAACCGAGATGTCCAACATAAGGAACATCATGCATCTCCTTCAGTACCAAATTCCTCAGTTCTCCAGAACTAGGAACATAGATTCTATTTTTATGTATGAGTAATATGTATTCCTTTATCCCATACTCCTTTATTTTTTGATGTACATCTCCTTGCTATAAGTTTTCCTTTACCCGTAGGTAATACTGGTCTATAACAAGACCATCTAAAATTCTTCTCTTCAATTCTGACTGATGCATACTGACAATAGTAGCATGCACGAGATGCACTCTTTTACTAAGTGAATCAACAACTTTATTCTCCTTTCCCTTGATATGCTTGATATCGAAGTCATATTCACTTAAAAATTCCAACCATCTTGTTTTCCTAGAATTCAAGGTCTGTTATTCAAAAATATACTTCAAGCCAATGTGGTTTGTCCTTAATTCAAATTTCTTAACCATGAGATAATGCCTCCACATCCTCAAGGTGTGAACAATGGAAGCAAGTTCCAAGTCATGGGTGGCATAGTTCCTCTCATTTTCCTTAATATTTCTGGACTCATATCCAATGACATGTCCATTTTGCAGGAGGAATCCCCCAAGTCCTTCCTTACATTCATCTGTACATACCACCAAACTTTCATTTGGGTCAATAATGTTTAACAAAGGTGCACTAGTAAGTAATTCCTTCAACATATTAAAATTCTTTTCACACTTGAGTGTCCATTCAAATTTAGTTCCCTTCTTTTGCAAAGAAGTGATGGGATGAGAAACCTTAGAGAACCCTACTATGAACCTTCTGTAGTAGCTAGCTAATCCTATAAAATATCTGACGTCTCACACATTTCTGGGTTTTGGCCATCCTCTAATGGATTCGATCTTGTCTGGATCTACTGCTATGACTTTCTTTGAAATAATGTGTCCCAAGTAATGGATCTGCTTTTGATAAAAATAACACTTACTCAACTTGGGATACAACTGATGTTCTCTCAGTACTTGCAACACCAGTCTTTAGTGATGCTCATGTTCCTATTTAGACTTAGAATAGATAAGTATGTCATCCAGGAATACTATGACAAACTTATCCAAATAAGTTCTAAATATGTCATTCATTAAGAAAATGAAGACAACTGGTGCATTGGTCAGTCCAAATGGCACCACTACAAATTCATAATGCCCATACCTGGTCCTAAAGGTTGTCTTATGAATGTCTTCTTCCTTTATTCATACCTGATGGTATCCTACCCTCGGGTCAATATTGGAGAATATATTTTCTCTTCTTAGCTGATCAAAGAGGTCATCAATTTGGGGTAGAGGATACTTGTTGTTTATAGTGTACTTGTTCATCCGTTGGAAGTCAATACACAGCCTCAAGGTTCCATCCTTATTTTTGGCAAAAAGTATTGGTGCTCCCTAAGGTGAAACACTTGGACATATGTACCCTTTCTTCAACAATTCCTCCAACTTCATTTGTGATTCTTTTAACTCTAGTGTGCTCATTTTGTAAGGTGTTTTTGACACCAGGGCAGCTCCTGGCACTAAATGAATTGAGAAATATATCTCCCTTCTTGGTTGCAATCCAGGTATTTCTTGTAATACATATTCAAATTCCTGTAGTACCGAGAAATCTTCGAGGCTTGGCCCCTTTGTATTATCTATCTCTTCCACATGATATGCATACAATTGAAATATTTTCCTAAAACATATTTTTAGCTATACGGCTGAAATCTCCAATATAGAGATGGGTCTTGGGACTCCTTTCACAATGATCTGTTTTCCATTTCCATCAAGACATGTAAATGTCTTGTTATGACAATCTAGGACAACATGATGCTTTCCCAACCAATCCATTCCAATCAAAATATCATAAGACCCCAATGGTATGATATTTAGATCAATACTAGTATTCACACCATTAAGACTTATGGAACAACTTCTGACCATATCATGGACTCTTCCTTTAGTTCCAGTGGCTAACTAAAACAAACTTGCTTTTCCAAGTTCACTTTTATCCAAATGTAATCTATCCACAATTTTAGGATCAATGTAGCAATGACTTTCTCCTAAATCAATCAAAATAGAAACATGTTGATTTATAATCTTACCTTCCACCTCGATCATATTGGACTGGTACTCTGCTTGTCGATCATTTAAAGATGCATATATTCTTCCCATATCTTTGACTGTTGTAGCCTCTTGGATTTTGTGCACAGTCTTCACTCTATCCTTTCTATGTGGTCAGTCCTTGTACAAGTGATATTCCTTGCATCATTAGATTGGTGGTATTCCCCTTTTTCCCAAGGAATATTGTTTCTTGAAATATCCCTTAGGGTACTGATCTTGATGATTTCTATTAGGATCATTACTATTAAAGGAATGTTTGAATCCTTTCCTCCTCTGATCAAACTTCTCATTTTTCTTGTCCTTCCAAGATTTCTGCAGGGATTCTCTTCCCTAGCCTTGCTCATACATGTATTTAGCCTTCCTTATGGCCTCATTCAAGGTCTTGGGTTCATCATATTTGATATTTTCCTTATAAAAGGCTGGCAGTCCACTTAGAAATCTCTGTATTTTCACTTTCTCATCACCAATGAACCTGACATATTTTAACAATCCCAAGAACTTCTTCTCGTATTCTACCATAGTCATGCTTCCCAACCTGATTTTAAATAAATCCTGCATTTTATTATCATAGAAATGATCTAAGAGGTACTCCTTCTGGAAGTTCTTCTTGAACTGCTTCCAAGTGATCCTTCTTTCATTAACATGTTCTACTTTCTTTAGTTGGTCCCACCACATTGCAACTTTCTCGTGTAAATGGTAGGTGGAAATCCTAGCTTCCAGGTTGGACAAATAGTTATGCAACTGAAAATATCTCCTGATCCCAAGCAACCATGCTTCAACATCATCTTCCCTTTCTATTTCACCCTCAAAGGAAGGTGGGTTAAGCTTCCTCAGCTCTCCTTCCAAACTATCTACCTCTTGTTTCCTTCTTTGGTGTTTGACAAGAGACACCTCTAGACTACTTATGGGATCATCCGATGCATACAAATTTCTTTATGAGTAACAAGGTGAGTGGTGTCCATAATCTCTGCTAGCCCTTCTGGAATAGCCATATCTTCCATGATCATTCGTTCTTTCATGGCACCTTCCTTCTTCCTCTTGTTTTGAGTTTGATCCCTTCTTCATTTGTCTCTACAATCGATATAATCTCTGCAACACTCAATCATTTATCTAGATTTTCTCTCTCATTAGTATCTCATTGTCTACTTTGTAGCTCTGCACTTCCATCTTCAATATTCTTACCATTTCTATTAACGTTTCCTGCTCTCCTTTTCCCTTGTGTCCATTGGACTCTTTCTTTGCATTACCAACTCTAGTATTATATCCTTCAGCCTCCTTATTATGACTGGAGGCTCCCTAACCTTCTTCCATTTCCTCAATACGCATCTTGAGTTGATGTGTTTAAACCCATTAATTCTTCAAAATGTGCAAGCGACCATTTTGTTGGAATTATGTATATGATAAACAAAATTGCCAAACCATGCTACATGTCTCTTTCTTTTTTTTGTTCATGGAGATAATATCCCCATTCTTCGAAAATAACAGTGTCCTATTATCCTTGGCCAACATAAAATCTCATCATGCGTAGGAACTTCCTTAAAACCACCTTCCCAGGTGACCACAACTATAAACTGCAGCTAAATCCTTCCTTAGCACTTTTTTGTCTCAAAGGAAACCAATTCATCCCTTAGCCCTCCTTCTCTCAGCTCTCAATCTACATATGACCACATCCATGACCATGCGCTTATCTGAAAAAGTGATTGTCTAGAGTTGAGGGACTTCGGAACTTTCATCCAGGATTGGATCAATGGTCCTCACCCTCTTTCATGATCAACGATCGAGATCCACTTCGGGACACCATGCTTTGGGAGTCTCAACTTTCCTCACTTGCCTCCTCCCTGAACAATTTTACCTGGATTTCATGATTTGTCAATGGGTATCCTCCCACATATCAATGATTGTGAATTACTTCGTCTCTTTGGGCTTTGAAAGTTTCAAACTTTCCTCTTGCACTTTCTCCCAGAGTTCTTTCACCCAAAGTCTACGATCCTTTGACGTCTGTCTTTTGGAATCAACAGTCGATATGTACTTCATCCTTCGGGCCTCCGAGAGTTTTCAACCCAAGACAACCTGTCACATATTTCCCCTCTGGAGTTCCAAGTCTTTGGACTGCATGATCTGTCGCAACATGGTGAAATACTGGAAGTGAACACGTGTCCCAATCAGGCAGGTGGCACGTGTCACATTCTAACTAACATTTCAACACTCCATATGCTCAAAAATTACTAACACGTGGCACACACCCCATGTGTCGATGTCATCCTAGGTGATGTCTGCAAGCCACGTCACTTTGGGTATTCACATATCCACATCACCTCTAGGTGATGTCATCATGCCCCATCACTTCGGCTCTTCGGGCTTTAGGACTTCAAAAGTTTCCATGCTAGCACACTTCCAATTCTGGATCGAATGACTAAAATTAACTTCAGGTCTTCACCCAAAGTCCACGGATTTGCACCACATGTCCTCCTTAATATGACGGTTGAGGCTTACTTCAGGTCTTTGAAAATCTCAAATTTCAAAACTTATCTGGCCCCAGTGGATTTTATCCGAAGCCATGGATCTGGTGATGCGTGGCTCTCGGAAAATCAATGGTTTAGATCCCTTAGATTCTTCAAGTTTCAGAAATCTCAAACTTCAAACCCCTTGAAGTACACATGATTCTATTGCATGTCCTCTTGAATCAGATGGTTGAGGCTTACTTCATGCCTTCACCCAAAATCCATAGATTTATGCCACATCTCTTCTGGATCAGATGACCCAAACTCACCTCAGACGATCTGACACTTGATATTTATTGTGGAAAATCTAGCGATTGAGATCTATTTTAGATGATCAGACGATCGATATTTACTCTATCTCTCTGACTCTATGGCCTTCGAGATTTTCAAATCTCAACTAAAAACCTCTCGAACAGATTTCTCTAGAGTTACTGATCTACTAACACGTAACTCTTGGTGATCAATGATCAGGATCTACTTCGGCCATACATAAATTCAATGTTCAAGCCCTAACATGTCACATCACTGCATGCCTTTCAATTTGCGGGGCCACACATCGACGGTTTGGAGTAACCCTCTTTTCACCTCGTAATTCTGCTGATGTTGACATGTAACCCCTTGGTGAAACCATGGTTTGGATTGTGGGACCTCCTTGGGAAATTATCTCCCACACAACTTGGTTCCCTGCAATGCCTATGTTTGTTGATCTCACTCTCCAATGGGATCTGATGGTTGTGACCTTAACCCTTTCTTCCTTTTCATCAGATGACCCCTTTTCACTTGTCCTTTGATCCAACGATCTCGGATCTCTCTCAATTCTACAGTGGCGATCGCTCCCAAACTCGAAGGGGACGGTCACGATCCTTTGAACCCCTTACATGGGTCTCTAACCTTCTATCTCCTACGTAGATTCTCTGACGCCATTCCTCCTGATATTTTCAACTCCATGGTTAGAATTCGATCTCGACCCTGAGACTCTGACCAACAGACCCAACCCATATTGGCCCAGTGTTTCAACCAAAAGCTTTGATACCATTCTGTAACATCCCCAACCACCCATAGGTCGGGGCATGCTACCTTCAAGCCCGCCCTTGGACTTCTTTATCTTAATGATAAATTTTAAAAATTTAAGGATGCATAAAAGAAAAGACTTTAACGACTTGCACAATAATATCAAACAAGCATGCATAGTCTAAAGATTCAATTAAAAGATAATTAAATATACACAATGAAAATACATTCTTATACATGTAAATGATACCATAATAAAGAGCACTTATATTTATGAAATATGACACCAACTGGATGCATACCAAAGATGTTCCACCCAACCATAAACACCACTTCTCTAAATATCAATAGTAGTGTCACCCATGAGCCATGGCTATGAATCCACAAGGACGGTTCCAGAGTGTACTTGGGTTCCCAAACCAGTCAGATCTCAAGCTCTCATAAGTTTCCCAATACCCACAACAATCCAAGTACCCAAATCTCTTGTACCCAACCTGTACCGCCCCAATAGAATGGACCTCCACCCTTCTATGCCACACATTCCCTCAGGCAGTCCCTCTCCTTTATTTTGGAACCTCTAACACAATTGGTCTGGAATCTCAAAAATAGGACTCTTAGGACTCATAGTTGTGAGAAAAATAGGGCACAAGCCAACGCATCTCAGACATGCAGGCCTCATGTCATGGCTAGATTGCACCAGTGACCATTACAACCAACAATCTCGTGGCTAATTCTTTAGCATTTTGGTTCCCTTTCCGAAGACAAGACAGATATGATGGATGGATCAATGAATGGGTAAGTGGGTGCATGAAAGTGTGTGAGGGAAATGAATTAACGTACAATAAAACAACAAATAAGCCATCATTCAAACCCCCCCATCAGACCAGAGGCAATTTTAAGTATTTTCACGGGGGTGGGGGGTGGGGAGAGGAATCAAGAACGTCCTATCCTTCCCTAAGAAGATCACATAAATGATCCCATCCCTTAGGAAAAAAGGGTAATTAACATAGGAATACACACTTATCCCCTCAAGCCCCCTCTCTTGTGGAATCATAGCACCCTATAACTCTAGTCCTTGTCCGTATAGAAACCAATGATGTGTTTATTATTAATAATGATCAAAACATTACATTTCTTGGGTACATTGGCCTTTTAATAATTGTTTGGGCACCCTGGCCTCTCAACATTGTAACAATACATTATTTAAAATGGGGGTTCAGAACCTGGGGTGTTACACCACCTAGTTCATTGAGAGGATCCATCACATCCACCAATAGGTTCAGGATATTTTACATAATCCCAATGCCAAGTACAAGCAACACCATGATCAACATCGGGTGCCACATAAGTTTCAAGTGGGCAAAAAAGTTTGGTTGCACTTACAGAAAGAATGCCTTGTAGGGCCCCATCGAAAGCTTCCCCACTAAGGTATGGGCCATACACCATCACCAAGGATGTGGGTGACAATGATTTTATGCTCAACATTCCCCCTTTCCTTGGCCTGCACCCAGTCTTCAACGTGTCTCTCCTTCGGCCATATTTCCCACCATTATTGGACACCTCAGAGATAACAGAGCAATTGACACCAAAAGAGATCAACCCTGACTGCATGGAAAAAACATCCAGTGATCATATTATGGACACACAGATCAAGGGCACCCGACAACAAAGAATCCAACTTTATCGATTTGTCAAAGAAGGGAAGCTCCTGCACCAAGGCAAGTGCCTCACCCGGGGCCAAATTTAGCAGAAATCTCCTCATCTAATGGGGGAAATGAAGGAAATTGAGACCATTTCTTACTAAGGGGGGAGGATTGATCCATATGGATGTCAGTGGCTTCCCACCTATTCCAACTGGTTCATTTTGGAATTTTTCTAGTTTGATAGTTTTTTTCCTAGTTGTCGGGTCCCTGACTTGTTGGGTCGTTTTGAGGCCCTAAACAATGTTTTTAGGGTTCACTACAGTCGAAAATGACCTTTAATATATTGAAAAAAAAATATGTAGTCCTCATATAGACCTTGGGTAGTCCTTGTATATACCTTTCCAATGGGCTATCATGCACCTAAAACATAGATCATATGCAAACATTACGACCCCGAAAAGTTGATGTACTAACTTACCCAAACGGGACCCACATGACTTTTGGTGCTTCATCTCCTAGGGTTAGGTCTCTGGATGTCTAGGGTTTTTGACATTCCTTATTATTGTGAAAAGGCCTTCAGATATTCATTGTAATCATCTTCTTTTGAATGATCGTAGTCGTCACATCTCTTCTCAGAGATAAGCCGCCACCATTCCATCAAGCTTGTTTTCTGCTGCATTTTACAGTTTCAAGATATTTCCTTATTGAATAGAAAACCAATTTTACTGTATCTCTGTTATTTTTTGCTAATCATCTTTTAATAATTTGTATTCATCTGGTTCTTCTCATAAAATATAGATCATTGAACCCCTTATCCTTTTCAAATATCACAAGCCCGCAGATCCTAGATATATCATACAATAAGCTTGAAGGCACTTTTCCTCAAGGAATTGGCCTTATTCCCAATCTGATCGAGTTGTTTATCAATGCAAACAAGTTAGAAGGTTTGTTTTTGGTTGGTATTGGAAACTTCAGCCATTTGAGAAAGCTAGATTCAGATTCCATCAGATTGAACAGATTGATTCCTTCTGGACTGTGCAATTGTAGCTCATTGACCCACCTTTCCTTCTCTTATAATCGAGTAGAGGGGGACATCACCAACCTTTTGCAGCATTGTGTCACACTACAACATGTCTGGTTGCAAAAGAACCTCTTCATTTTCATGGTCCCTCTCATGAGGGAGTCAAGCCAAGTCCTGCTTTGATACCATATTTTTTTTCTTCATATAAGATATGGTCGATATATTATTACAATGATGAGTGTTCCATATATAGGGAACATATAGTGACCATCCATTAAAGGATGTGTCCATTGAATAATCAATAACTATTTATTATTATCATTTACTTTATTATATATGATATTTAATAATCAATAATCATATTATTAATTATTATTCTAAGAGAATGTCTTCGTGATGTTGTCGAAACATCAATAATGCAAAAGGACCATAAACTTTCCTAAAACAAAGTATTGTTGTAGTGTTGCTATAGGAAACATAGCATTGTTGTAATATTGCTACGGGAAATGAAACATAACTATTGAAAATGAAGTGTTTCTATAGGAATTGCATAAATCTATGCTAAAAACATTATTTAAGTGAAATGAACTAATAATAATGAAAATGAAGGAAATAAAACATGAAATGTTGTTGTATGAAATAGATCACTCCTACATGAAGCATATTTCATATACAAAAAATGAAGAAAATCATGAACAACTTAACTTATGAATGAAATTAACTATAAAATGGTGAAATTAATGGAAATGGAATGAAGAACAAATTTCCCTTGGGTAACCTTGAGTGGGTTGTACCCAAATCTCCTGCAAGGAACCTTAAAAACTACTAATGACAACAAATATGAAAGTGCAAATTCAAGTTCTCTAGGAATATCAAATTCTTAACAAAATGACTACAAATTGAGGAACTTCTGAGAGATATCCCCTACCTTCTACTTATACTAACAGGGTACATCAGTAATCCCTTCAATTAGTCCTTGATTGAAGGGCTTGTGTCCCCCAACATCCCTATAATTAGGGTGCCTAATTCTAAGGGTCAAATCACTTGATATATTTAGTCTCTTGAGTTAGGAATTTGAATGGTTTAGGATAGATATGATGTCTTCAAGCCTTGATATCCTATGAAAGAGGATATGGGGACATAATCCCCCATTTCCCTCATGTCGTGTTGGAGTAGGATTACTTTGGAGATTCAACCTACTTGGATCATGGGATAGTAGTCATGCAAATATCCATAGCATCATAAATTCAAGAGATAAAATTAGATACAACATATTCTTTATCACTTAACACATTCCAATAATCACTTAATTAAACAAAACCATATTCTTTATTAATCATGGTAATAAAGAGGCTTCATTTGGGAAAAAAGAATAGTGTGATCCAAATTTATTTGTATATTGAAGAAACCCTTTAAATGAAAGCATTTAGGTTATGATAGAATATGAATTTGGATTTCCAACAATGTAAAGATGTTGGCCCAAGTCTAGTTTGTCAAAATATTTCCCTAGAATAAATTAGTCACACTCTTACAAATTCACCTTGCTAAAATGGTAACAATTAGAGTATGGGAATACTTCACCGGGATTGCAATGGATTATTGTTGAGTTTCACAACAAGTAGGTTGTGTTTTAGTGATGAGACTCACATGAGAAGGGGGGTTGTCCTAGTTATGTAGATTGGGGGGATTTTCCTAGTTAATCATCTAGCTCAAAATCTAGAATAGTGGGCCCCAAACCATCATTACCTTGCTTAATATCCTCTTGTGGCTTCTTGCTTTCATATAGAGCAAGGATAAGTCGTAGAAACTTGTCATTATGGAATTTTTCTGGAGGGATACAAGGCCACAATGGTGACATTATTGTCTTTCACACAACTTGGCCAAGTCTATGTTGTGGCCTCCCAAAACAATATCTACAATGTGCGAAAGGAGTGGGATACGAAGAACATAGGAATCCCTTCTCATAGCCCCCCCTAGCCAATTCTCTAGTGTGGGAATAAATGCACAACATATAGTGAAACCTTTTACTACGTGAAGAGTTTTAGGACTTTGTGCCATCCATTCTAGTCTTGTATTATACTCAACAGCCTTGGGACATGGTTCACATCTTTTGTTATTTCTTCCTTGAACCTAGGTTTAACAACCAACTCATACAATTAAGAAGTGAATTTAAAATTTCTTATGAAACTATTTTCCTAATATGATATATGTATTGAAGAAAACCTTGGAATGAAAGCATTCAGGTTATGATAACATATGAATTTCTATTTCCAACACTGTAAAGATGTTGGCCCAAGTCTAGTTTGTCAAAATATTTCCCTAGAATAAATTAGTCACACTCTTACATATGCACCTTGATAAAACCGTAATGATTAGAGTATTGGAAAACTTCATCGGGATTGAAATGGATCATTATTTAGTTTCACAACAATTAGGTTGTGGTTTAGTGATGAGACTCAGATGACAAGGGTGGTTTTCCTAGTTATGCAGATAGGGGGGATTGTCCTATTTATGCGGATATTGCCTCGTCCATCACTAGTTGGATAAACATATATAATAGTGGGCCGCAAACCATCATTACCTTGACTAGCATCCTCTTGTGGCTTCTTGATTTCATATAAAGCACAAATAATTCGTAGAAGCTTGTCATTATGGCATTTTTGAGGAGGGATACAAGGCCAATATGGTCACATTATTGTCTTTCACACAACTTGGCCAACTCTATGTTGTGGCCTCCCAACAAAATATCTACAATGTGTAGAAGGAGTGGGAGATGAACAATAGGGGACTCCCTTCTCATAGCTCCCCCTTAGCCAATTCTCCAGTGTGGGAAAAACTTCACCACATATAGTGACACCTTTTACTATGTGAAAATAATTTACATATACAAATTATAACAATTATAGGTTTATCTCTAATCTAAGAGTTTCTTTATTATTAAGTTTTCCAATCTTTTTTATTATAAAAAATTATTAGAAGAGGGCCCTTGGTTTTGTGGTAGAATGGGTCTTGTTGTTATTCCATTGTTTCCTAGGGTTTTGATCAGTAGTCACCTGAATAGAATCAATGAAACAATGCCATATATCACTGAAATAAAGGTTAGGGTATCTTAAAGAACATACAATTATTTCCCACCTTGCCCTTAATCTTAGATGGAACTCCACGGTCTCGCGCACATCTCTAAGTCTCAGTCTCAGATGGCCCTCGATGGTCTCATGTGTAGGCCTTAGTCTCGATATCAGATGGCCCTCAATATCAGTATCAAACTTCTATCCTAATCACATATTTTTGAATTGTATATTTTTTACCTTCTATCCCAAATCACACCTACACCTGCAAATTGCAGAGTGTCGACCTTTTATCCCAATCACATGCACCCACAAAGTACAACAAGTTGTATTGGGAAGTATGTCAAGCCATCTTGATAAAGGAAAACCATGTCTATCCAAGAACTACAAAGGTTATTTCAATAGGGAAGAAGCACTAATAATTAAACTAATAGTGTAGAAGGAAAAACTAAAATACAACTAAAAAGGAAGATGAAAAACACTTAAAAGGAAGGCTATAAAGTACTTGAAAGGAAAGCTACAAAACCAAATTTAAGGGATCATATGACCTAGTGACCAATCCTTACTTATCCTGATAGTGGAAATCTAGGGTGCAAGACCGCAAGGAAGAAAATCCATGTGAGGAAATATAGGTTTCTTCATCCCAAGAATTAAACTTGTTGGAAAACAAAGTTTCATTTACCTAAGCTAGTCTAAGGGAAAAATAGGAAATCCTAAAGTACACTATTCTATTGCAAAAAATAAAATAAAGTATGATAAAGAAAACTGATTCATTTTGAAGTAATCCATGTATTAACATATCTCTTCCAGTGATGGAAAAGACCATAAAATTTCCTAAAACAAAGTATTGTTGTAGTGTTTCTATAGGAAACATAGTATTGTTGTAATGTTGCTATGGGAAATGAAATATAACTATTCAAAATGAAGTGTTGCTATAGGAATTGCATAAATCTATGATAAACACATAATGTAAGTGAAATGAACGAATGATAATGAAAATGAAGGAAATAAAACATGAAATGTTGTTGTATGAAATAGATCATTGCTACAGGAAACATATTTCCTATACCAAAATGCAGAAATCATGCACAACTTAACTTGTTAATGAAATGAACTATAAAATGGTGAAATTAATGGAAATGGAATGAAGCACGAAGTTCCCTTGGGTAACCTTGAGTGGGATGTACCCAAATATCATGCAAGGAACCTTAAAAACTACTAATGACAATAAATATGAAAGTGCAAATTCTTCATTAGAATATTATCTCAAAGACATAAACACATCTTAGGAAATTCAAATTCTCTAGGATTATTAATTTCTTAACAAATTGAATACAAATTGACTAACTTCTGAGAGCTATCCCCTACCTTCTACTTATACTAAGAGGATACATCAGTAATCCATTCAATCACTCCTTGATTGAAGGGATTGTGTACCCCAACATCCCAATAATCAAGGTCCCTAGTTCTAGGGATCAAATCACTTGAGATATTTGTTGGAAAATGTTTAATAGGCAGCATATGCTTGTCATTGATGGAAAGTACAACAGTGATGATGGCTTGAGTATAGCAGCGATGATCAACAGGAAAATAGAAGATAAGTCCAGGAAGATCGAATGATCGAAGGCAACACAACATTGATAAAATGATCGAAGGCCCGAGAAGCATTTTTTATCGTTGGATCTCATTCAAAATTCCCGAAAGAATGAGAGCCATAAGATCAGAATACAGACAAGAAGAACACTGAAGAGGAGGATAGATCTCAGACGTTAGATCCAAGCACAGGGTCCGACCACCGTTGGATCGAGGAAAACCTGCACGATCTTTAAAGTGCAAGGAGTAGAGGGCTCACAAATCCCAAAAGCAGGAGGACCTTCCATCTTAGGGGGTTATGTGGACTGTTGATCTGACTCCCTTTCAGAGTTTTGGGGATCGAGAGTTGGAGATGACAAGTAATATCATCCACATAAATCCTGATTTCGCAACATGCAAAATTGCGATGTAATCTGTGCCATCAAATCAAGATCACATCTGGACCGTCGATCCGACTCACGTCGGCAAACCATGTCAGCTAGGAACACGTGTCACAACCAAGTAATGGAAAGTGTCAGACTGATTCAACATGCCAAGCACATGTAATTCATGAATCAGGGTGACACGTGGTAGTTATTTAACACATGTGACGTCAGCATACTTACACCATGTCGGAGTTTCGAGGATCGTGTGTTGGAGATGTTAAAGATACAATGCAATAGGAATCCTGATTTTGTGATATGCAAAATCGTGACTTAATCACAGCCGTTGAATCAATATCAGATCTGGACCGTTGAGCCAACTCCATATTGGAGTTTCGTGAATCATGACATAGAGAGACAAGAAAACAACGCAACAAGAATGCCAAAATCGCGATATGAAAATTTGCGATTCAATCGTAGCCGTTGAATCAAGATTGAATATGGACCATTGAATCCAAGTCCATTTCAAGAATTCAAGGATTGAGAGTTGGAGATGTCAAGGAATGTTAGCATCAAGATTCTGATATCATGATATGCAAAATCACGATGTAATTGCAACCGTCAGATCAAGATGTGATCTGGACCATTGATATGACTTCTTTATGGAGTTTCGTGGATCGGGATTTGGAAGTGACAAGAACATTCACCACAGGAATGTCGAAATCGCGATATGAAAAATCGTGAAATGATTTAAACCGTCAGATCAAGTGTTGATCAGGACCGTTGATCCCACACCATTTCGGGGTATCGGGGATCGTGACTGGGAATGTCGAGATGCATGGTCACACGAATGCCGAATTGTCAAATGTTGAAATGCCGAAATGAATGCAAAATCCCATGGAATCAATCCAACGTTGTAGGTGAACATGAGCATGATCGAAGGTCTAATATTGATCCTCACTGTGTAACTACTAGAAACCATTGATGGTTTCTACCAGAGGATGCGAAGAGATTTCTGTGTGATTTCCAAAGGAGATGAAGGGTTACAAGGAATATGCCAGTGGAATGAAGACGATTCGTGGAGGAAATTGACAGTTGGATGAGGGTTAGAGCCTGTAACTGAAACAGAAAGGATAAGCTCAACTATGCCAGAGAAGACGAATAGTCTCAACTTCTAGAGAGGCTGAGGAATCTCAGCATAACACCCAATGATGCTGAATGCGTGGGAAAACCACCAGAGAAGCTGAAGAGTTACCATGATGATCAGACATAGAACTTGAGAGATGGAGGAGATTGGCGTGGTATGAGCATGCAGAGGAATGGTGAATATTGCCTGCACAAGATGCACAGAAGCTATATATACACGGTACAGAGAAGAGAAGCGGTTGTTGTTGCTATTGGAGTTTCTAGGGTTGTTGTTATTGAAGGTGATTCATTTGTGAAGAAGGAGGAGAGTGCAGCAGCTAAATTGAACAGAAGAGGAACTGTGCAGTGAATGGATATGGCACACAGAGCATAAAAAGCAGAAGAATAGACAGCGCAAGTCATGTGTGCAGAAAGGCAAGGAGGCAGACAGAGCAATGAAATGCAGTAGAACAATGATGAGTCTGGTAAGCCATTGTTGAATATCATATCACTGTAATAAGTTTCAGTAGCAAAGATTTTTATTTCAGAGTGGAAGGGAGGTGCTAGGGAGGATTGTTGTCCTCATAGGTTCAAGTGGGTTCTTGAACACAGGGAGTTGTAGCTTCCATCTGGTTGCAGCCAGAGAAACCAGGGTGGTGCAAGGGAGAACTCTTGTTCTATGTTATATAGGTTGGTGCCTGTATGATTGGAAGTTGGTGCTTCCATCCAGTTGGTGCTAGAAACACTCAGGGAGTTGGTGCTTCCTTCTAGTTGGTGCTAGAGAAACCAAGGAGTTGGTGCTTCCTTCTATTTGGTGCTAGAGAAACCAGGGAGTTGGTGCTTCCTTCTAGTGGGTGCTAGAGGAAACAGAGAGTTGGTGCTCTCAACAAGTAGCAGCTTGCAAAACAGAGGTTGTAGCCTCATTATGAGTTGGTGCTCATATGTATGATAATGTAAAGAATGTAATTATTACTTATCACATAAAGAAAAAGAGGTTTTTACCCTGCATGGGTTTCCTCAGGAAATATTTGTCTCTGTGTTTCTCATATATGTGAATGATGCTGAAAGTGCCATTGTTTATTTCCTTGCATTATTGTGATCATCATTCAGTGTTTCTGCAAAGAGTTTAAAAGAAGCATAATTGTTTAAGCACGGTAACAATTGATTCACCCCCCCCCCCTCTCAGTTTTCCAACAATTGGTATTATATTCGGCCCCTTTTTATCTAAGGGTAGATCCTAGAGCTTAAACATGTCAATCCATGAAGGAAATTCAACCAATAAGGCCACTCTGTTCAATGGAACAAAATTTTCCTTCTGGAAAGTTAGAATGAGAACCTACATAATGGAATTAGGTGCAGATGTCTAGGATGTGGTAGATACTGGGTATGTAAAGCTAGTTGTGCTAGCTAATAAGGATGACAAACTAGAATTTATCTTCAACGCTAAAGCTATGAATGCTATCTTGAGTGGGCTTGCAGAAGCAGAATTCGTAAAAGTTATGCACCTAGAAACTACCAAAGAAATGTGGGAAAAACTCATTAGTAGTTATGAGGGTAATGAGAAGGTAAAGGATGCAAAACTTCAAACCTATAGAATAAAGTTTGAATAGATAAAGATGAAGGAAGATGAAACTATTGGATAATACTTTCTGAGAATAGAAGAAATGGTAAATGCAATGAAGGCACTTGGTGAAACAATTGGGGAACCTTCTTTAGTTCATAAAATCTTGAGATCTCTCCCAGATAGGTTCAACCCGAAGGTCTCTTCTATAGAAGAACTTAATGATCTAAAAAACTTGCAGTTTGATAAACTTCTAGGAACACTGACTGCATATGAAATGAGAATAGTTAAAGATAAACCCACCTCCAGAGAAGCATCATTTAAAGTAGACAAGAATGAGGATTCTAAGCCCGATGAAATTGAAGAAAAATTTGTGAAGAGATTGAAGAAGGGATCAGGCAAATACAAAGGTAAACTTCCTTTCAAATGCTTTAACTGTGGAAGGATAGGTCATTTTGCAAATAAATTTCCACACAAGAAACATGATCAGAACTATGAAAGTGAAGAGAAGCACAAATCCAGGAGATTTGATAAAAAGAAAAGCTTATGTGTAAACAATGACGACTCCTCATAAGACACTAATAGTGACTCTTCCAATGAAGATAAGGTAAATGACTTCATGCTTATGGCCAAAGAGAAGTATGATAATAAAAGAACAGGCAGTGATGAGAATGATGAAGAAGTTGTGGTTGACATGGAAGGAGAACTGATCAGTGCATTGGAAGAGATTGATAGACTACGAATCAAGAACAGAAAGCAAAGACAATTGTTCATACAGTTCGAGAAAGACAGTCAAGAACCTGGTGAATACCTTGTCCTACTAAAATTAGAATTGGAAGAGGAAAAGAAAATCGAAGAGATTCTAAAACAACAGCTATCAGAAAATAAAACAAGATGTGAATCATTAAAACAAGGAAAGAAATGGAGAAATTTCAAGCCTTGTATAATCGGAATCTATCAAGTATCAAAGCCTCAGAAGGATTAGCCACCATTCTGAGTCATGAAAGGAATCCAAATCTGAAAAATGGTTTGGGTTATGAAGAGGGATCAAGCAGTGGGAAGCCAGGAAATGAAGAACCCATCAAGTGTGTCAAAAGTACAACCAATGACAATAACAAGCCTACATAAACAAAGGAAGACAATCATCCGCCCATGACGAGTAATGAAAAAGGGGCCAGGATTGAATCTGTAGAACAAAGAAACAATGCTCTCTCTGTTGAAAGACGTCATCAACAAGAAAGAAATCGATTTTCTAAAAGAAGGCAACCATTTTCCAGGTACAAAGAATTTTTCTATGGCTATTGTTTCTACTGTTCTAACTTTGGTTAGAAAGCTGTAAATTGTTCCTTAATACCTAGACATGAGCAGTTAAGATTTCAAAGGAATAAATACTTCCCACAACAAAGAATGATACAATCAAATCCTTCACAGACTGCAAATTCCCAAATTAAGTCTGGACACATACAACTAAGGAGGCCAAGAAATAATCAACAGTCAATAAGTAGGCAACACTGCAACAATAAGTTTGACTTATTGAATAAAGAGTTTGAATGCTACACCTGTCATAAATTTGGACATAAATCTATTGAGTTTCGGTTAAGGAACTATGAACCTGATTCGAAATCCCCTGTTGAAAATGTCAAGTTTTGGAAGAATAAGGAAAGTAACAAGTGTGGATTAGTATTGTCTGCTCAACAAAAAATGAACCCTTGGTATATATATAGTGGATGCTCCAAACACATGATGGGAGACAAAGGCAAGTTTCTATCTCTAAGTGAAAGAAAATCAGGAAGTGTAACCTTTGGAAATGATGCTCTAGGAAAAATAAAAGGCAAAGGGATGGTGAGCTTAAGTAATGGAAAAGGAAAAGCCCAAGATGTTCTACTTGTGGATGGGCTGAAACATAATCTGCTCAGTGTAAGTCAAATGTGTGACAGAGGATGCGAGGTGTTGTTTACGTCCAAGGACTACAAGATAAAGTCTATAAACTCAGGACAAGTGGTGGCCAAAGGCATAAGGACAAAAAATAATGTATATGTGCTAAAAGAAAATAGAGAAGAATGTCATCTAAGCAAACATAATGAAATCTAGTTATGGCATAGGAGACTTGGACATCTAAACTTTGACCACTTAATCAAACTCAAAAACCTCGAGGCAGTAAAAGATCTTTCGAGAATATCAAAGCCCCAAGATTTAGTGTGTAAACCCTGTCAAGTAGGGAAGAAAAACAGGACACAGTTTAAGTCCAAGAGCTTTACTTCAATAGATAAACCACTCCAACTAGTTCATATGGATTTATGTGGACCATCAAGACAGGAAGGAACAGGGAAAGAAAACTACTTTATGTTGATTATTGATGATTACTCCAGACTTACTTGGGTTGCCTTTCTCAAAGAAAAAGTTGAAGCATTTGAGAAGTTTAAGATATTTAAGTCTTTAACCAAGACTCAAATAGGGAAGAGGTTAAAGGCAGTAAGATCATATAGGGGAGGAGAGTTTATGTCAAGAGACTTCAAGGAATTCTGTGATGAGCATGGGATTAAGAGAGAATACACAATCCCAAGAACTCCACAACAAAATGGAGTAGTTGGGAGGCAAAACAGAACAATGCAGGAAATGGCCAGGTCAATGATGAATGAGAAGAACATTGGTCAAACCTACTGGGTAGAAGAAATACACATAGCAGTCCATGTGCTTAACAAAGCTCACCTTAGACCACAAAGTGACAAGACACCTTATGAATTATGGTTTGGAAGACCTACCTCAATCAAACACTTGAGAGTCTTTGGAAGTAAATGCTACATAAAGAATAATGATGAGAACCTTGACAAATATGATGATAGGGTGGATGAAGGTATTTTCTTAGGGTATGCTACAAACAGTAAAGGATACAGATGCTATAATAAGAGGTTGAATAAAATGGTTGATTGTATTGATGTAAAAATTGATGAAGGAATCCCAGCAAGAGAGGTGTACAGTAATGAGTCTTCTACATAAGACATAGCTAAAGATGAAGATGAACAAGTCCAAGAATAAAAAAATGAATACTTTGAATCAGATGAAGACTCAGACACTCAGACAGACTCAAATCAATGTTCAACTACAAATTCCTCCTCCAGAATCATTCAAAAGAATCATCCTGCAAGTCAGATAATTGGAGAAAAAGACAAAGGTGTACAAACTAGGAGAAAGCTAATCAAAACCACCGAACAATCTCATATAGCTCTCATATCCATGCTGGAACCCAAGAATTTTAATGAAGCCAACACAGATGATCACTGGGTTAAAGAAATGAATGAAGAACTTGATCAGATTGAGAAAAACAATACATGGGAGATGGTTCAAAGACCCGAAGGTAAAAACATCATTGGCTCCAAATGGATCTTTAAGAATAAGTTGAATGAGCAAGGACAAGTTATCAGGAACAAGGAGAGGTTAGTCTGTAAAGGCTATGCTCAGATAGAAGGACTGGATTTTGATGAAACATTTGCGCCCATAGCAATATTAGAAGCTATCAGAATGTTTCTTGCCTATGCTTGTCATAAAAGGTTTAAAGTCTACCAGATGGATGTCAAGTCAGCCTTTCTCAATGGAGATTTAAGTGAAGAAGTCTATGTGGAACAACCAGAGGGTTTCACATTGTCTGATAACCCTGACTTAGTATGCAAGTTGAAGAAAGATTTATATGGTTTAAAACAAGCCCCTCGATCCTGGTATCACAAACTGGATACGTATCTCAAAGACAAAGGGTTCAAGAGAGGAACAACTGACAACAATCTGTATATTATGACAAAGGATAATGATTTTCTCATCATATTGGTCTATATAGATGACATCATCTTTCGATGTAATAAGGATTCATTGGTACAATGGTTTGCTTCTGCCATGGAGTCTGAATCTGAAATGTCTATGATAGGAGAACTGCCCTTTTTCCTTGGTCTGCAAATTACTCAGAGGCCCGAAGGGATGTTCATTTCTCAAGAAAAATATCTAAGAGAAATGCT
>ML782912.1:530839-593434 GCA_009831015.1 Picea engelmannii
GGTGCTTCCTTCTAGTGGGTGCTAGAGAAAATAGAGAGTTGGTGCTCTCAGCAAGTAGCATCTTGCAAAACAGAGGTTGTAGCCTCATTATGAGTTGGTGCTCATATGTATGATAATGTAAAGAATGTAACTATTACTTATCACATAAAGAAAAAGAGGTTTTTACCCTGCATGGGTTTCCTCGAGAAATATCTGTCTCTGTGTTTCTCATATATGTGAATGATGTTGAAAGTGCCATTGTTTATTTCCTTGCATTATTGTGATCATCATTCAGTGTTTCTACAAAGAGTTTAAAAGAAGCATAATTGTTTAAGCACGGTAACAATTGATTCACCCCCCCTCTCAGTTGTCCAACAATATTCCCTCTATTGAGTTAGGAATTTGAATGGGTTAGCATAGATATGATGTCTTGAAGCCTTGATAGCATATGAAATAAGATAAGGGGACACAATCGCCCATTTCCCTCATGTAATGTTGGAGTAGGATTGATTTGGAGATTCAACCTACTTGGAGCATGGGCTAGTAGGCATGTAAATATCCATAACATCATAAATTCAATAGCTAAAATTAGATACATCACATAATTTATGAATCAACACATTCCAATCATCACTTAATTACACAAAACCATATTCTTTATTAATCATGGTAAAAAAGAGGCTTCATTAGCCACAAAAGAATAATGTGATCCAAGTTTATTTGTATATTCATATCATGATCTGGAAGATTGTAATAGTCATCAGTATTTTCATGCCTATCTTAGAAATATGTTTGTTATACTTTTCGCATTATATTCAGGTCAAATCCAATATTGTTTTTCTAGACACCATTGAAAATGCATATTGATTAACTCGGTTAATAAGTTGAAGAGTTTCTTGTGTAATTATATAGAGGTCTCTGACAATCACCAGGGTTTTAAATGCTTGAATATTCAATGGACCTAGTTTTTTCAAGAATGAAATTGAAGGAAAATTTTCCCCATTCTATTCTAGAGGAAAATTATAATGTGAATGATTCTTTCAAAGGACTGCAAGGAATACCCATATTGTAAATCTTTCCTATATTGTTATTAATAGATTCCTCAAAAAGAAATGTTGGAAAGTCAAAGGGAGGTTGATTTAGATTAATTCTTTCAAATTTTGTGAAGAGGGATGACTTGTTCCAAGCAAAAGGCCATGGATGACACATCTCTATTAAATTTTGGAGATGACTCAACTTATTTTTTGATCATATCACATTTTTATATAGTTGTTTGGGTTTTTTTTATGGTTGAGGTAGATGTTATGATGTCAAAAAATACCAATACACAGTAGTGCAGTTTTTGGATTTTGAAATGCACCATCTATATAATTCCATTTGTTGAGGTTAGATGGTTTTCTTCATACTTGTACCATCCTATGTTTTTCATTGAAATAGTACCAGTAATAGGAAGGTTTGCTTCTTGTAAGTTAAGTCATTGCAGACTTGTTTCAACACTTTTTCATTTATAGGATTATCTACAATAACTCTAGAATGATATGACAACATAATTAAAGATTAGAGACAAGCATACTTTTCTATATATATTAATGTCTAGGTTTCATTTTGGTAATTTTAACATCCCCTACATCCAACTGGGATATGCCACGTAAAATTTTCAAAATGTATACAAAAATTAAAACATATAGAAACTATGAAAATGCACAGATTCATACATAATAATAATAAAAATAAACATGCATTGCACACAGGAAAAACCCATAAAAATAAACACATAAATAATAGTGCAACATGTAATTTAACACACAATTGACATTTATATTTGTAAAAATATCACCAACTGCGTGCAAACCTTCCACATTCCTCCCAACCTTAGACCACACTTCTCAAAACTCTGAGCAGTAGATCACCCCCGAGTTGGGACTAAACTCCACCTAGGTAAAGAAATTCATAACCAAGATGATGTATCTCAGACAATAGGAAAAAATCCATCACAAGTGCCAACTCGAACTCACAGTCTACAGTCCCTCATTCCCCACATGCCTTTCCCACCCCAGTAAATGTGCCCCTTCTCTGCTCAACAATCCCTCAGCTTCCCCACTTCTTTTTCGGGCTTTCAACAACAAGCTGGACATGAAGTCTCAGATCCCTATGGCTGTAGTCTAGCACCTTAGGGATATAAATTCCCAACAATTCTCTCACCTAGAGAGAATTTCTCATGGGCCTGACAACCCTCCTCTTCAATCAATCTCCTAATCTAACCAGGTACAGGTACATGCATATGTACACTACTAGTAACAAAAAAGTACAGAGGACAGCTGAAATCCCTTTGTGAAAAATGATGGAATGATGGGAAAATGTACTAAATTCCCCCAATATACATGCATGCACCCTTAATGACACTTGACCCTCAAGGAAATCACTTTTCTCCACTTGTAAATCGTTCCCTTCCCATAGGAACTTAGGATAACATAAATTTATATCCATACCTTAGACTTTAGGAATAATAATATAATATTCCTTTAGTATTAAGCCCTCTAGCTTAGCCCCTTCCTAGGCTCTTAGCCCCCTTTCCCTTCCTTGTAGAGTTTAGTCCCCCGTACTCTTTTACATGGTTGGTTTGCCACAATGATTATTTTTTCATTAATATTTGCATGTGAATACATTTACATTTACATCACAGATATATTGTCCTCTCTACATCCCAACTCACCATGCTAAGTACATTTGTATTTACATTTACAGTTGGGGTTCAAACTAGGGGTATTACATTCCCTTTCCCCTTATTTATGCATTGTCCTTAGTGAAATATATACACATATATGACCAATAATTCAAAAATCCTCAAAACTATGCAGGTATTTTTCCCACATATAATCCTTGTGCTCCCAAGTTTCATCTTTAGGACCATACCAGGTCCATTGGATCTTTACCAGATCTATGGATTGATTCTAGAGCTTCTTGATCTTCCAGTCCAATATGCACACCAGATGCACTTGAAAGGCGCCTTCTTTCTCCACCTCAATCACATTCCAATCAATGACATGATTAACATCAGGTATATACTTTTTTATCAGTGATACATGGAATACATTATGAATAGGCATTGATGCAAGTAAGGAAATCATGTATGATATAGACCCAATCCTCTCTAGGATTTAAAATGGCCCACAATAAAATGCTTCCAACTTTGAACAATCTCCCAACTTCAGGGAACTATTGTTGGCCATTACTTTCAAGAATACATGGTCACCCACTTTAAATTCCCTATGAGTTCTTCCCTTATCAGCATAGTGTTTCTTCCTATCTTGAGCAGCCTTTAAATTCTATTTTATTTTCAACATTTTCTCTTCTATTTTGCTGAGTAATTATGTCCCAACCACTGCTCTATCTATTGGGTTGTCCCAACTTACCGATGTGTTTCACCTTCTGCCATAAAGTGCCTCAAATGGGATCATCTTTAGAGATGCTTAGTACCCATTGTTATAAGCAAACTCTACTAAGTGTAGGTAGTCTTCCCATTTTGATGGTTTATCCATCACATACATCCTCAATATATCCTCAATCACTTGATTCACCCTCTTTTTTTTCTATATGATTCTAGATGATAAGATTTGATAAAATCCAAATTTGTTCCAAATCCCTTAAATAATCCTTTCCAAAAATTTGATGTAAATTTTGGATCTCTATCAGACACAATTGTCTTGGGTATACCATGTAGTCGAGAAATTTCTCTCATATAAATATGAGCAATGTTGGTTTCCTTGTGAGTGAGCTTTACTGGATAAAATGGGTGGCTTTAGTAAGCTTATCTACCACTACCATGATAAAATTATGTTTCTTGTTTGTTCTGGGCATTTTGGTGATGAAATCCATTATTACAACTTCCCATTTCCACTCAAGAATGGGTAATGGTTGTAGAAAATGTGTCTATGCTAATCCTTGACCTTTTGACACTCCAAACATTTGGAAATAAAATCGGTAACTTCTTTCCTCATGTCTGGCCAATAATATTGGCTCTTGACAACTGCAATAGTTTTCTAATAACTTGGGTGCCCAACATACGGTACATTATGGATTTCTCTTAATATCATATTTTTCAATTCCTGGGAATTTGATACATAAATTCTACCCCTATACATGAAAATTTCACCATTTTATATCTTATAGTCTTCAATTTTCTACTGCAAAATACCTTGCTGTAATTTTGTTATTATTTCTATGTATTACAAATCTGATTTTGCGGCCTCTAAGATTATATCCTTCAAATCTTATTGGTACATGATAATGGATGTAGCATGCAACTCATGTACCCTTCTACTAAGTTCATCAACCACCTTGTTTTCTTTCCCTTTGATATGATTTATATCAAAGTCATATTCACTAAGAAATTATAACCACCTGCTTTGCCTGGCATTTAGAGTTGGTTGTCCAAATAAATATTTCAGACCATTATGGTCTGTCCTCAACACAAACCTTTTCCCCATGAGGTAGTGCCTCCACATATTCAAGGCATGTACTATGGCTTCCAACTCCAAATCATTAGTAGCATAGTTCCTTTCATGCTCCTTCAACTTCCTTGATTCATAGCACACAACATACCCATTTTGACCAAGGACTCCACCAAGCCCTTCTTTACATGCATTAGTGCATACAATGAAGTCTTCATTTGGATCAACAATCCTTAGTATTGGAGCACTTGTTAATAAATTATTCAAGTGTTGGAAACTCTTTTCAAAATTGAATGTCCACTTAAACGTCACCTACTTGTTTTTGAAGGAAGTGATCGGGTGTGCAATATTTGACAATCCTTCAATAAATCTCCTATAGTATCATGCAAGGCCCATAAATTATCTGACCTATGTCACATTATTTGGTGTTGACCATTCTCTAATGACCTCAATATTTTCAGGATCCACTTCTATCCCTTCCTTTGAAATGATAGGTAACAAATAATGAATTTGATTATGATAAAATGAGCACTTGCTCAATTTGGCATACAACTAATGCTCCCTTAATATCTGTAATACCATCCTCAAGTGTTTTTCATGCTCTTCCTCTAACTTAGAATATATAATAATTTCATCTAAAAATACAATGACAAACGTATCTAAGTATTCTCTGAAAATACCATTCATTAAACACATGAAGACACATGGTATATTTGATGACCCAAATGGCACCACTGTGAATTCATAATGCCCCTACCTTGTTCTAAAATTAGTCTTGTTGATGTCTTATTGTTAATTCTTACCTGATGATAACTCGACATGAGATCAATCTTGGAGAATAGTTTTTCATCTTTCAACTAATCAAAGAGATCATCGATCCTTGGCAAAGGATACTTATTATTCACAATTACCTTATTCAACTTCCTAAAGTCAATGCAAAGTCTCATTGTTCCATCCTTATTCTTTATAAATAATACTGGGGCACTCCAAGGTGACACACTTGGGTTTATAAACCCCTTCTTCAGAATATCTTCAAGTTTCATTTGCAATTCCTTCAATTCTGGTGTACTCATCCTATAAGGGGTATTGGATACTAAGGCTACTCTAGGCATCAGATTGATGGAGAAATCAATGTCTCTTTTAGGCAGCAATCCTGGTATTTATTTAAATACATATTCAAAATATTTTAGGACTGCATACTATTCAATATTTGACACCTTATCTTTAGGTGTCTCTTCCATATGTGCTACAAATATTTGACACTCTTTTTTGTAACTTTTCTTCAGCTGCAATGCTGAAATTTCTCTGATGGTTACTGCCCTAGGAATTCTCTGTATTGTCCTTAGGTTACCTTTCTCATCCAAGAAAGTAAATTCCTTATTATAATAGTCTAAGATAGCATGGTGTTAGTCCAACCAATCCATACCAATTAGAAATTCATATGAACCTAAAGGTATGATGTTCAAATATGCCTTGGTGCTCAGTCCATTCATGTCCATTGGACATGCCTTAACCATCTCATTAATTTTCTTTTAGCTATGGTAGCTAGATGCACCAACAAAGATTTTCCAAGATTGCTTCTTGGCAATTGCAATATTTCCACCATATTAGGATCTATATAACTATGACTATCTATTGAATCAATTAAAATAACAATGGTTTGGTTTTTGATCTTACCTTCCACTTCAATCATATGTGACTGAAACTCAACTTGCTTGTTGTTTGGGGATGAATATATCCTAGGTACATGTATTCCCATGTCCTTCACCATATCGGCCTGATGTACATTGTGAACAATCCTCACCTTTTCACCTATGTGAGATCTATACATATGATCTCCCCCACAACCCCAACATTGAATAGGTGGCTTCCTTGGTATTTTCCTCAACGTCTCTATCATTATGGGTTCTCTAGAAGCTAGTTGTCCTTGAGGATTATTTTTTAAGAATGGTGGCTTAGTCCCCTTTTCCCTATGTTTCATATTGTTTTTCTTCTTTTCTTCCCAATATTTTTGAAATTTTGGCCTTCCTTTATGTTGATAATAAAGGCATTTAGCTCACCTTATGGTCTCCTCCAATGTTTTGGCATCATCATATTGTATCTTGTCACTGATAAATGATGGCAGTCCACTCAAATACCTATGAATATTAACTGGCTCTTCCTTCATGAAAGAAACATACTTTAGCAGTTCTAAAAACCTTCTTTCATATTCATATATGTTCATAATCCCAAGCTTGACTTCAAATAACTCCTTCATTTTCTTGTCATAGTATTTCTTAGTAAAGTATTTATTTTGAAAATACTTCTTTAATTCCCTCCAAGTAACATTTTTCTCATCAATGTGTTGCACCTACACAATTTGGTCCCACCACATGGATTCATTTCTCTTGATATGATAGATGGAAATTATTCCTTTTGTGTGTGAAGAGTAATTATGCAATTGGAAATACTTCCTCATTCCTAGCAACCATGTCTCTACATATTCATCCTTCTTTTGCTCAACATCAAATGTAGGAGGATTGATTTTGTTCATTTCTCCTTGTAGGTCATCCACCCCATACCTCCTCTTATGTTTCATGAAAGGGGATGGACTTGAACTACTATGTTCTCTCCTATTGGAATTCCTTGTGGAGTCATGGTGATGTCTACCAACACTTTTTTTTAATCTCTTCTCATCCTAAGACCCGCGACTCCCTAATTTTCTTGAGTAATTCTCCTTATCCATTTTATTTTCTATTATGTCCAAGCTTTGCATTAACTTTATGTTGAATTCCTCCTGATGCTCCTTGGCCTTCATAATTCTCTCATTATCCACTTTATAAATTTGGACATCCTTTTGAAAACTTTTAATTGTCTCTACCCAGTTCATGATTTATTCCTTTCCTTCTCCATGTCCATTTGAGTTTGTACCTTCATTACCCATATTGACATACATCCCTATGATCTCATCTTCCTGGTTGTAATCCCCCTGTGTATATTCCATTATTTTGAACTCCGTGTTGATCCTATTTTGATCTAATTGTTTTTAACTTTACAAAATGTGCAACCAACAAAACTTGTTAGGCTAGTTGATTTAACAAATTCATGAAATTATGTACAATTTTGGTTCAATAATGAATAATAATTATTTCTTCTAATTTCCTAAATAATTGACTGCCCAGATCAATTTTCTAGGTGAATAGTTATATTCTACTATCTAAGACCTTTCCAATGCCTACTTCCATGCTTAATTCTGAGTCTTAAGAAGAAAGTTATGGTTGTTTGAAAATTGTCCATTAATTCTTCCTATGTATTCTACTGTTGTAGCCTCTTGGATGTTGTGCATAGTCTTCACTTTGTCCTTTCTATGAGGAAATCCTTGTATAGGTTATCTTCTTCTAGAGATAAATTATCTCTCAGATCTATGTTGGATCCTCTCTTAATGAAGATAGGCCCCTTTTATTTCTTTATGCAAGTCCAAAAAAAATCGTGAGTGCTTTACTCTAAGCCCCTTTCACCTAGAATCAAAACCACAGGTGCTAGCACCTTTTTCTTCAACAAAAATATCACGTGACCATGGGATATAATCCAAAACTCAACTAAAAGGCACTTTCTAGAGCTCTGAGACTTTGTCTCTATGTAAACATTCACCTTTTCAACACTCCAATATCCCGTAGTGGTTGCAGAATGAATTTGGTCATAAAGTGACTTTGACTGGCGTGTGTAGGTCTTATCCCTTGCTCCAGGACTTCGGTGCTCCATAAACATTTACCTTTTCAATACTCCAATCTCTTGGAGTGTCTACCAGATGAATTCAGTCAAAAAGTGACTTTGACCGATGGATGTAGGTCTTCTCCCTAGCTCCGAGACTTCAACACTCTGTGAACATTCACCTTTTCAACACTCCATATCCCAGAGTGGTTACTGGTTGAACTCGGTCAAAAAGTGACTTTGAATGACAAGTGTAGGTTTTCTCCCTATCTTTCCTCTCTCCAAACTCTTTCAAACAAATTTGATAGCTAGTGCATATTTTCTTCCCTCCTCCATGATCTATGGTGAATATTCACTTCAAGACTTCGAGCTTCAGGAGTTTCCATGACTCCAACATGTAAATATCCTAGACTATTGAAATGGTGAACTCCTGAAGAGTTCAGGGATCAATGGTCCACACTTTTCTCCTTGATCAACGATTGAGATTAAATCCAGGACTGTAGGAATATGGGATTCAGGAGTTTCCATGATTCCAACACACTCACACTGAAATCGAAGGCTCACACTCCTCCCACAGCCAACAACTGTAATTAAATTTGGGCTTCGGGATTTTGGGTTTCTCTCTCTAGACGACCACCACACTCTTGAACTATAGAATGCCAAAATGAAATCAATGACACACACTCCTCCCATAGCCAACTACTATGATTAATTTTGGGCTTCAGGCTTCGGGGTTTCTTTCTCTAGATGACCACCACACTCCCGAATTGGTGAACTCTCAAATGGATGCTATCCTGAGATTTGTTATTTCTGTGCTCTGGAACTTCAGGATTTGAAATATTTACCCGCAACACACTCCAAATTTATTGAACACCGAACTGGAAAACTCATGGAGAGTTCAGGGATTGAGGGTACACTCTTCCTGCTAAGATATATGGTTGAGGGTTGAGTTCAAATCTAGGACTCTGGGATTTAGGAGTTTCCACGACTCCCACATGCAAATCTCCTGGACTGACGAATGTTAAACTAAAATCGATGACTCACACTCCTCCCACAGCCAATGACTGTGATTAACTCTGGGATTTTGGATTCAAGGTTCCTTTCTCCAAATCACCACCACACCCCTGAATAGCCAAACACCGAAATTGATAAGGGAAAATATCAACGGTGGGGATTAACTCCAAGACTTCGATGATTCGAGGCTTCGACCACTTTCCACCGGATACATCTTAAATATCTGGAATAGTTGAACACCGAAGGGATACTAATCAATGGTCCTTTCTTCACTATGATATCTACAACTAATATTTGTTTCGGGACTCTAGGCTTCGGGGATTTCTCCTCCTAGCAACACAAGGACTAAAATCTCTTGGAGTGTCGAATCTTTGAACCGTGAGATCTACGGCTCAGATTCCATGAATGGATCTATGGATGAGATCCTTTTTTATTTGGCCAAGAATTATGGCCTGAGAACCTTTATCAATGACCCTCATTCTCCTGTGTTCATATCCAACAGTTAGGACCTGATCTCCTCCACTTCCTTGCAATGAAGGATTTCTCAATCTTTCAAAGGCTCAACCTTTGATCTCTCCATTGTAGGGTCAACTCCTTGGCATCTGCTTTCTTTCTCGAACCTCTACACTTCCTGAGATTTCAAACACAGTAAAAGTGTTCTCTCAGTGCCCTTCTGGCACCCTGTAACTCAAAATTGGACCAATTCCATGTCTGAATCATTGACGCACTATAACTTGAAATTTAGCCACTTCAAAATCAATCTCTATGAAATTTTTCTTTAATTCAACTTGCTCGGCCCATCTAGGCCAGTGTTGAAATCTGGATCTCTAATACCATATTGTAACATCCACAACGTCCAACTGAGGTATGCCACATAAAATTTTCAAACTTTATACAAAAATTAGAACATACAAAAACTTTGCAAATGCACAGATTCATACAAAATACTAATAGAAATGCACATGCAACACACAAAGGAAAACACCATAAAAATAAATGCATAAATAATAGTGCAACATGTAATTTAACACACAATTGACACTTATATTGGTAAAAATATCACCAACTATGTGTATATGTCCCACATTCCTCCCATCCTTAGAACACACTGCTAAAAAATCTCAACAGTGGGTCAACCCCGAGTTGTGACTAAACTCCACCCGGGTATTGGAATTCCTAACCAGGTTGATGTATCTCATACAAAAGGAAAAAAAATCATCCCAGGTTCCAACTCAAACTAACAACCTACAGTCCCTCATTACCCACATTCTTGTACCACCCTAGGAAATGTGCGCCTTCTCTACTCAACAGTCCCTCAACTGCCCCACTTCCTTTTCGGGTGTTACCCATGATTTTGGTCATCATGATGGTGCATTGATGATGGTGTACTTAGGCTCCTCATAAGAACTTTCTCCTGAGAAAAGTGACATTCATCTCTTCCTAGAAAACTTACTTTTGAAGAGAGTTCGCAGGTTGCTAATATACTAGGGTGCAAGAATGACCCATTCTCATAGGCCTCCTTAAGCTAGGGTGCGAACTTCTCGCACTGTGCTACATAGCTAGGGTGAGAACTTGCTCTAAAGCTTGGAAAAAGATGAATTCTCGATGGTTCTAGAAGCGAATCTTCTAGAAGAATGGGTTGGCATTCAAATGGTTATCCTTGTACTGGATTCCCTAATATTGTGGGATCATTCTTATCCAAGTAACCATCTCATTCTCTCCTATATATTGATGGAATTCTCATGGAAAAGGTTAAGCAAGATTCATTGGAGAATTGGTGAAAGAATTGTGTGAAGGACTTAGCTTGAATAGGAGCTTGGAGACTCTAGCAAGTCTATCAAGAGGATTTGATCTTCTTCATGCAAGGATTGAGCAAGTGTGTGTGTTGGAACCAAGAGCCACCGAAAGGAAGCTTGCAACATCAAGGCAATTAGGTTGTAATATTATACTTTCAATTAATATGATACAATGGCATGTCCCTTTCCCATAAAGTCATTCTCACTTTATTGTGTAATTCCTTGATTATACACATAAGTTGACAGTTGAATATATTTTGATATATTCACTTTGGTTGGTTTGTGTTGTCTTGGTCTTGACCTCACGAGATCACCGAAGTGAAGCGGGAGAAACATAGAACCTAGGAAGCGATACAAAGGTATGTTACTTGTTCCTTCCTACTAGCTAATTCAATGGTAAAAACTTAGGAAAAGAGTCATGTCCTGTCCTGTTTTGTTCTAGATCCAGGTGGATCTAGGGAGATCTGTTAGTGTCCACACCTACCGATTAGTCCGATAACAAAATTGGCGACTCCACTAGGGAAATAACCCATTTTCTTTGTGGTTTTTGGTATTTTTCCTTGGCCATTTTCTCTTGCCTTACCTTTCTCCATTCATATCAATCTCTGAGTCTTCAGGATACCTTGATAGACCCTCTGGGTCTAGAGGCCTCTTCAAATTTTGTGTCTTTTTCCAAAAATTTGATTATTTTCAAACATTCTCGCACTGCACTTCACAGTGGCCTGTGAGAATATACTAAGTTCGCACCCTGCTTTTAGGTTCAGTGCGAGGTTACCGCACTCTTCTCAAAGCTCACCTGCGAGAATGACCTATTCTCACACTGTGTAATACTGCTAGCCTGCGAACCCTCTTTTTCAAAATTTTGGATTTGAGTTTTTGCATATTCAATTGCCTAGATCAGTTTAGGTGCCTAAAAAGAGTTTCTTGGACCATTGGTTGATGTTTTTCTTGTCTTCGTTTTTGTGCACGAACATCCTTAGGATTTCAAAGGCTCTTCCTGTCACTTTTTCTTGATTTTCATTTCTTGACTTTTCTCTGCCAAGATATACTCTCTGATTTCGGACTCTGAGTGTGCTTGTTTGGTTAAGGACCGACGATCGGTTGAAAGTTGATTTTCTTTGTCTTTATCATTTTCTCGTTATTTGAAAGATCATTTTTCTCATGCAATTGAAAAGGCTAGTTTGGTTTGCTTGTTATTTTTGTTTCCATTGAAAGATTGGTTTGGGTTTTTATCTATTGCTTGTTCATTAGTTTTTGGTTTTCTTAACTCTCACCATATGGTGTAGGTCCTTTTTGAAAAGTGAACAACGTGTTTTCTTTCAAAATCATTTTCATTTTTGAAAGTATTGAAAATCAATTGTTGAATTTATTGAAAAAGAAACAATAGAGAATTTTTATTTTTTGCGTGATTTGTTGCAATTGAATTTTAAAGGAAATTGTGTCTTGTAGTCAAAGTTTGATCTAGAAAACTTCTCTTTCCCTCCCGTACATAGGATTCATTGAACGAAAAATTTATATATTTCATTCTTATCCATGCATCGTTGGGTCAGAGTCTCATACAACATTAGTTTCATCTCCTCTTCCTTTGAGTAACAACAACTCTTAATAACACTGCACAATTGTAAAATTTAACTAGTAACTCTTTTCTAGGGCTCTATTACACCAACATTTAGATAGGCTAGCGCTTTGGAATAGGAAGAGAGATACACTCTCCAAAGAAAAAAACACACAATAGCATCTTGTGTTAAGGAGTGTTAAATTCCATTTACAACATCTAGTCCTGGGAAGCTCTTCTCACACAAGGGTCAAACACGAGGTTGCATTGATATTGGTAGAGTTACTCACCCTGATTTGTTGATATTGGTGTAGAGATTGCACATATTACGGGGATCACTTGGAGGTATACCCACAATGATGAGTGGAAGCCTTTTAAGTTGATTTCGGGCTAGATACCCTGCCCTTGCATGTGGATTGGACTGTCGATTGTCCCCCCAGGCTTTATTATTGTCGGTGGTAACCTTAGTGGCCTATCTTTCTAGGTTCTTACACAAGGTGACTGTGAAGGGGAAAGTCTTCATGGTACCTGGAATCAACGTTGGCCAAACTCCCTCGGGCTCCTTGGAGGGTATACCCACGATTATGTGTGGGAGATTGCACCAGGGTGTAAGTCCGTTAAGAAGGTCACCAGCGTAACTTTTCCACCCTAGCCCAGCCCCTTCTCATCTCGTTGTTGCGATGTTGGATTTCATCACCAACTAGTGGCTTCAACATTAGAAGGTCTTGTTTGCTTGGTGTTTCTTCCTAGATTTTGTTTACTAGCACATGTTGTTTGTTTACCAAAGTTGATCATACGATTTTCTTCGTGAAGTTTGTCACTCGTTTACAATAACTCCTCCATGTTGTTCACGTAGAATGCAGGGTTTATCTCCAGAGAATATGGAAGGTTCTCAACCCTTGCCTACAAGTTCACCTGAGGGCTCTCCTCAGCAGAGTGAAGTCCCAGACGTCACCACACCACAAGTGGAACAAACTGACTCTCTCGAACATTTCCGAATTACCAATACTCAAGAGGACTTTCAAATTCACTCTAATTCTGAGCAACCGTTTATGCGACTGAATTCTTCTGGAGACTTAGTTGTTACGTCTTCTGGATCACCGGTTGGACCCTTTCCAGGCATTGAAGGCCAAGATCTTTTTTTCTCTACGGGTTTTTTTCGATGGGACCTTTTTGGTCCATGCTCACCTGTGATTTCCAAAATCACCCCACCTATGATTTCTGAATCTCTAGTCCATAGACAGTACTGTTTACTACTGCTTATCACTTTCTTGGTATAGACACCTCGCGATATGACTGCATCTTGACCATCCCTATAGAAATGGTCTATCATACAAATACTACGAGTGTTTACACCAGGATTACCATGGTCAGTCTTGCTCCCATCAACACACCACGAATGCCCAACGTCACCCCAACACTACCACCTGGATACCGTGCATTGAATGCTTCCATTCCCACTCCTATGTAAACCCCATCTAGCTCTCCTGGTGGTCCTTCTTCTTCTGGGCTCTCTCTTCCCAGTTTTATTCCGACGCTCCCTCAATTTCATTTTGGAGGACCTATCTCATCCTCCACTGGAAATATTAATCCTAGTGGCACTATTCCATCATTCACACCAACTTACCAGATTCCCGTCGGTAGACAATTTCACTAAGGTGGTATGACTCAACCCCCTCTTAGCGGGAAAATTCTTATTGGAACGCAAATCCCAATTGGAACATAACCCCCAATTGGAACGCTACCCCCAATTGGAACACCACCTTCGATAGGAGGACCGACCCCACCTTATGGACAAAACATACCTCCGTCCTTGGCCCAGTATTGGAATCAGTTGATACAACACCCTCCTCAATCGACTAGGGGGCAATAGTATCCAACTGCATCTGTAATACCCCCTAGTATGGGCCAACCATATCCAGGTTTGTTCAATCCTATTTGGGGCTCGAATGCTCCAACTCACGTCCCTGTTCTAGGATACAATCCCATGAGCTACTATCCTCTCCAACCACCACCAAATCTGCCTGGGTCTTCACATTATATGCAAACTACTTATGGTCCTACTAGTTTGTTGACAAAGCTTCCTCCCCAAAGCCACCAGTACCTGCAGGTGAATCGATAGTTACCCTTTTTGGCCACTTTGAATCTTCCAGATTTGTCAAGGATTTTAAATGATTCAATTCGTCACTCTCCCCAATGGCCTGCTATACCAGCCAAGCTACCATCGGACATTCCTAAATTCGACGGCAAAGTGGGAGAGGACCCGAACAATCACGTTATGACTTTTCACCTCTGGTGTTCATCCAACTCGTTGATGGATGACTCTATTCGTTTACGTCTTTTTCAACGAACTCTCACAGGTTCTACTGCGAAGTGGTATATTGAATTACCACAAGGTTTCTTCGCTGACTTCAACACCCTAGCTATTGCTTTCCTCACACACTACCAGTTACCGATCCGTTATGAGACGGGGAATGAAATTTTGAGTTCTTTCAAATAGAACAAGGCCACTCATATATCCGATCACATTCATGAGTGGAAACATAGGTGACGTCTCATTAAACTTGAACTCCTCGATCAATGGTTGGCAGAGTGGTTCACAAAGTCATTTGTGAATGACATCGGTCATGACATCGTGATGGGTGGAGTAGTCATGGAGGAGCAGGCCATAAGTCGTGCTCAATACCTTGACCTCGTTTACTCACAAATGGGTACCCTTTATGACTTACTACATGACTTACCTCATCCTTCCACTTCCGCCACTTAAACTACTCCAGCTGCTTCGCATGCAGCTGACAGTGTGATTGGCACTTTCCAGGCCCAACCACATTTTGCATCCGGCACCAACCCCAAACTTGCTTCTAATGTTCAAAATTCTCTGTCTCCTGCCCCTCCCACCAGCAATACTTCTGAGGTAAATGCAGTTCAATCTACCCCAGTCGACAAAAACAAATCTAAAAAGGGAAGAGGTAAGAATAAGGAGGACAAAAATACTTCTCAAGCAGAGCGAATCAAAACTACACCTGTTGACGATCGGGATAAGTGCAAACCTCGATACCCTTGTCTTATCTGTGGTGATGATCACTACAGGAAGGATTGTCTACGACGCGCTGAGGTCACTAAGTTTCTACAAGGAGCTCCAAAACCACCTGCTTTGACCATTTTGTCCTAACCCTTACCATCTCAACAACAGGCTCAGTTGGTCATTCATGACCAACCCTCATCTTCTACTACATCCTATGTATTGATGTGTACTGGAAATTCAAAGTAGAGAAACATTGCACTCACTACTCGAGCCAAAGATTATTCTCCCTCTAAAGAGAAGGTTGATGATCTACCTCCTTCCTTGGTACAACCCTCTCTCGCGACTCCACCTACCAATGGTCCTCTTCATCTCAAACGATTGAGCCTCGACACAGTTCTTCGACCCCCCCCAAAGGGTGTTGTTCAGAGATCAGATTTCAATCCTCATGCTCATGCTGCCCAGAAATACAACATTGTTGAAGATCTGGCCCAAGCACCTTCTGCGATGTCAGTCCTCGAAGTCCTTCAAAGTTGTCCTACGCAATGGAAGGCACTGTTGAAAGCTATCGGTGGCATCGATATGATGGATACGAATTTAATAATTTTTGACTTGGAGGATCACATTCCAAGGTTACCCCCTCAACTTGCATTCCAGATCCAAGTGGTTGTCTCCAACAAAAACATTTTTCGAACCGTTATCGACGAGGGTGCCTCGACATGTGTCATGTCTCTTTCTTGTTGGAAATCCATCGACTCTCCCTCTTTGAATGAATCCCAAAACACTTTTAAAGCCTTCAACGGCTCCGGTTTTAAGCCCTACGGTGTCCTTCCTTAGTCGCCCATCACGTTAGAAGGAAAAATGGTCCAAGTCGAAGTCGAAGTCTTTGATGCTCCCCTTGATTACAATCTTCTACTTGGCCGCAACTGGATCGATTCCATGTGTGCAGTGGTGTCGACTTTTTTTTGTGTGGTACATTTCCCACATCAAGGAAAGGTCATCACCGTCGCCCAATTACCCTTCTTTAATTCTGATACCCCTACTGGTAACATACTATTTATCGCTAAAACCCCACCGGGTTATGAGAACATCTGTGTAGGCCTTCTAAAAGACTCTTCGTTAATGGGTACTTTCCCCATTCCACCGCCCGATGTTCCATGCTCGTCCGTTTCTTCCATCAACATGATTTCCACCTCGATTCACGAACTTCCTGTGTCTCACAACCCATGGATAGTACCTAACCTTGGAGATCATCTTCGTTATGGTGATGAAATGCCGTTAAGACCGGTCGAATCAACCTATCAGGCCATTCAATCGGCAACGCCTTCTACCCCCTCTCTTGGTGAGTTATCTCCATATCCTTTCCATGTCATTTTTCCCACCGATGAAATGATCATGTCTGTCATGGAAGACACCCCTTGGGATGATGGACATCATCGTTCCATCCTCTTTCTGGAGCAACATACCATTGAGAACTACCAACGGATCTCGACCCCATCAACCATTGTCGTCATTTCCACCATTCCCGAGTCCGCACACGATGTGTTTTCTGAAGGGAAATTAAGAAATATCTCACCCACTATTCCCCTTCACATATCCATCAAACCTGGGATTATTGAAAATGTCCATATCAAAGATTCGTGTTCCTCTGATGAAATCGTCACCTATACATCCCTTTTCAAAGAGTTTTGTGACATCTTCACCTGGAGCTATGAAGAAATGCCAGGTATTGACCCTGAGATTGTGATACATGAGATCAAGACATACCCCGACACTAAACCCGTCCAGCAATGCCTTTGTCCATTTCACCCATGTAAAGCAGCTGCTATAACACTCGAAGTCGAGAAAATTATTAAATCCGACTTTATTTATCCGGTGGCTCTCATAGACTGGGTTTCCAATCTTGTCCCGATCAACAAGAAACAAGGCACAATTTGTGTATGCGTTGATTATAGGGATATCAACAAATCTTGTCCGAAAGACAAATTTCCTACCCCTTTCGTCGATCAGATTGTCGACAATTGCACCGGAGGTGAAATATTCTCTCTGATGGATGGTTTCTCCGGGTATAATCAAATCAACATTGTTCCTGAGGATCAACATAAAACCTCTTTTATTTGTCCTTGGGGTACTTTTGCCTATCGAAAACTCCCTTTCGGTCTCAAGAACGCTGGTGCAACTTTTCAACGCGCTATGTCTTATGCTTTCCATGATATCAGGCACATCATTCAACCATATCTGGATGATTTACCCGCTCACTCAATGCATTGGGTCGATCATCCAACCCACCTCTGAGCCATTTTTGTCCGCTGTTGGTTCTACCGTATACGTTTGAATCCTCATAAGTGTGTTTTCTGCGTGGAATCTGGCCGACTTCTAGGTTTTATCATTTCGCGTCAAGGGATCCAGGTGGATCCTTTAAAGGTTGAGGTGATCCTTAATCTCCCTCCTCCTTACACTTCGCCAGTTACAAAGTTTGCAGGGGAAAGCAAACTTTCTTCGTCGTTTTATCCCAAATTATGCCAAGATAACTCATGGATTTACGCGGCTACTAAAAAAGGGGTTCGAGTTCGTATGGTATACCATTGCCAACAATTCTTTCGAAGATTTGAAATTATCCCTAACACGTGCTCCACTTCTCTTTCCCCCCGATTACAGTCGCGATTATTTCCTCTACCTTGCTGCCTCAGATTACACCATTGGTATGGTTCTCTTCCAAGAGGATGATGCTAACGATGAATATGTTATTTACTACTTGAGTCGAAGTCTAACTCTTACCGAAATCAAGTATTTACATGTCGAAAAACTGGTCTTGGCTACCGTCCAAGCCGTCCAACGCTTCCGACACTATATCCTCTCTCCCAAAACTACAGTGATTTCTAACTGCAACCCTATGCAACACATTCTCACACGTCAATTGCTAGGGGGAAAATACTCCAAATGAATTGTGATACTCCAGGAGTTTGACTTGGAATTTGAACGTGCCAAGTCCAAGAAGTCCTTAGTGTTTGCTGAGTTGATATGCGACTTTCTCTATTATGAAACGAAAAATGTAGCAGTTGATTCATTGCCCGATGAATCCCTTTTCCTTATCAGCACTGATGATCTTTGGTATGGTGATATCATTATATATCTCAAACCTAGACTTTTCGGCCAACTTTGTCTAGTACTGACAGATGTTGCATATGCTATCAAGCCCGTCAATATATTATCCTCGGGGATACTCTTTATCGTCAGGGGATTGAATCTGTTTGTCGATGTTGCTTAACGTTTGATGAAGCCGAGAAAGCTCTGAATGACGACTATTCTAGAGCCTGTGGTGGTCATATTTCTGGGTATGCTACTGCCCAGAAGATATTACGAGCAGGGTATTTTTGGCCTTCTTTATTTAACGACTGCATAATCGCCATTCAAAAATGCCATGCTTGCTAGACCTATAATCAGAAGATACGGTCACATCCTTCTCCTCTTCACCCTGTGGTCTCCGTTGGTCCCTTTGCGAAATGGGGCATCGATTTCATGACTTGTCACCCTCACTCGGCCAGGGGGCATGGATACATTATTGTAGCCGTTGATTACTTTATGAAATGGGCCGAGGCGATGCCGACATTTGACAACACTGGAAATACTGCAACATTATTCATTTTTAATCACGTCATAGCTCATTTTGGTGTTCCCCAAGCTATCGTCACTGATCATGATAGCCACTTTAGAAACTTCATGATGTCCGAACTTACTGAAAAGTTGGGTCTTCGCCATGATAACTCAATGCCCTATTACCCACAAGCCAACGGCCAGGTTGAAGCAATTAACAAAGTTCTCATAACTATGCTCTGACGAATAATAGGGATTCACAAAACAAGTTGGCACACAATGTTGTTTTCGGCATTGTGGGCTTACCAAACATCCGTCAAGACCACTATTGGGTTTACACCTTTCCAGTTAGTCTATGGTTTGGAAGACATTCTCCTGATTAAATGCGAGATACCCTATTTAAAACTAGTTGTTGAACTCCTACCAAACACTTCTACTGAGGAAGAACGTCTATTGTATCTTATGCGATTAGACGAAACTCAACGTGATGCTACTCTAGTCATAGAAGCTCAGAAAAAATGTGTCAAGGCCCAATACGACAAACATGTCAAGCCTCGCATTTTCTCCAAAGGAGATCTCGTTCTCTTCTATGAACAAGATCGAGATATGTTAAGAGCTAAAAAATTCTAAGCCATGTGGCGAGGTCCTTATATCGTTCGACGAGTTTTGGAAAAAGGAGCTTATGATTTAGTAGATTATGATGGTATCCCTTTGAGTGAACCCAGGAATGGGTTGCACTTGAATAAGTACTATGCATAAAATCATTTGTGCATGAGTACTTGTATTTTTATTGTATCATACTTCTTGTGTGTTACTGTAGCTTTCTTTTGTCATTATCTGGTCTCTGACCTTATGTGACATTGTGTTTTGATTTCCAGATGTTAGATTCTTCGCTACCCTATATTGGCTTCGTTGATGGTGCTAGCCGTAGTACTCAGAACCTTGCTTCCACTGCATGGGAAATTTACGCCCCTACAAACGAACTTGTCTCCTTACGAGGTGTGTGTCTCAGTCGTGCAACCAACAATATTGCAGAGTATAGCGTCATTATCGAATTATTGATTGATGTTATCTCGCTCGGAAACCGTCATTTGGGTGTGCAACTTGATTCGCAGCTTGTAGTACTACAGTTAAGTAATGTCTATACTATTCGAAGTCCTACTTTGTTATGGGTGTATTTATGAATTCACCTCTTGGAACGTTATTTTGATTATATTGAATATCAACATATTCCTAGATGTCGAAATAAATTAACTGATGCATTGGCTAACTATGTATTAAACAAACATTTGGATCATTTATAAATCAATCTCATCAATTTTCACACAACATCAGATAAACCAGTAGAAACCGTATGTATATATAACGATCAAAAGAGTTTTTTACAAAAAAGTTTTGTCTGAAGACCAAAATGTCAAAATCTGAAGCTCATAGCTTCTACAAAAAGACGTCATGGATGACGTTCATGGTAACATACGACTGCCCGGGAAACCCTACAGAGCAGTCGACCTATGGACTCTGACACTCCTACTGTGTGACACTGATAACGTCGTGGAACCTCTCCAAGAGGCATGTCTGGAATATCTGCTGTCAAACCCTCTAGGTTTTGTTCCACTGCTTGATAATACTCGGCATCCCATTGTGGCACTCGTGCTACCTCTCCTCACCGCTGAATGGGAGAAGTACCAGGAGGTTGGTAAGGTCCCACATCTGTGTCATCAAAAAATGAATTTTGTATTTAGTATTTGGACGAACATATAAAAAAAAACATTTGCATATGATAAAATTCATAAAAACATTTAAAAAGAAAAAATTGTGCACTTCTTACCAAGTTCCCCCCATTGAGCATCCTTCGGTAGGAATAAGTCTATATCTCCTCAGAAATCCAACCCGGCATAAGCATAATCGTCGACCATCAACATCTGTGGTCGTAGCCAGTCGAAGAAGGTATCATCATACTTGATAATTGGTCTAGCTACGTGCCGGGACATGAGCTGACACCATCTCAACATTCTTGGATCCCTGGGAGTCGGTAAATTCCACTCAACCTACAGCCTCAATAATGGAACCCTCTCGAGGAAGGACACTAACAAAGACCCGTACCTGAATTGCTTCAGGTCACCTCGTCTACATTTGGTCAACTTCTTTTTCATACTACGAAGCACAACATCTTCCCAGTTAAAAACCTGAGGCTCAGTACACTCTATGGCATACTGAAAGTAACTCTGGAGTTCCATGTGAGGAGAAGAGCTCCTAGCCATATGTGCAATGGTGAATAAAATTGTGTGGAGGGTCAAATCCCGCACTCCCCAAATAGCTACTTTCCCTTTCTTCCTCTCTGCCTCAAGAACACAGTGTAAGCGAAATTACTCACTCATGGGCAGCCCACCACCTTTGCTACCAGTCAGGATCACGTGGTACCCACGTCGTGACAGTCCAGTCAAGAAGTAAATTTCCTCAATATCTAAGGACAGTGTGTGGACCCCTACATGAAATACCTGTTGATCGAGATCGCACATATGAACAAGGTACTCTAATAACCTGATTTGGGCCCTCATGCCCGGGATACAAAAGTACTTCAGAAGACCACAATTTCTCAAAGCGACAATGGTGGGAGGATGATTTCCGACAATGGTATTATATTCTTCATGCTCCCTTTTGCGCCATTCTAAAACCATTTTTATGGCCAAATACCCGCATAAGAAGCACAAGAAGAAGATTAATAACTCTATTCACAAATTGGTTTTCTTTCATTGAGAAAAACTTCAAAATTTTCTTATGCCTTGCGGTTCTCACAGGTGCCCTTTAGGCACAGTGCGAGGTTCTCTTAGGCTACTGTGGGATCACCTACGAGAATGACCCATTTTCGCAGGTCCCGTGTAGTTCACCTGCGAGAATGGCTAAGCACCATGATAACCCCTAAAACAAATTCAAAATGATAGTTTTTACCAATGAAAATAAAAAATTAAACCATGAAAGAGTAGAGGACAAAGAGCCTACCTCATTGTCGTTGACGGCTCGTCGAATGGATGCTCGTAACTCCTGCAATCTGACGTCGAATTTCGAGGGTAAAAGAGGGGTTTTTTGGCTCAAATAGTGGTAAAGTGAAAATGATATGGTAAAAAGAGTTTTACTTCTTTATATTCACGTTTACCATGTTATTGAATTTTTATAATTATTTATTTATTAATACCTAAACCCTAATTCCCTTTTGAGTGTAACTTTTGTAGGCATAACGACTTCGATGTTCATATACAGGGATGTAGACATAATTTTTTCTTTTTCATCGCATGTTTTGATTGTTTTTTATGGTTTTTGTATATAACCTCGAGCTTGGTCTTTGTCCGTTATCACTCTAGAAAATACATGAGAACGCGATTGAGCATACTTTTATCACTTTTTCGGGCTCAACAAGGTTATATGAAAAAGGAACACCCCTGGAGTCCTCTTTAAGCTCTTTTCAGACTCTCTAAACATGAAAAGATAGCCGAGGGACCTTGCTATTTTCACGCTCGATAAAGTATTCAAAGAAAACATATGGTGGGCGATAATTTATCTCTTTTTCAGTCTCATCAGACTATTTTACGAGAAAGGAACTGGGAGAGTTCTCTTTTAAGTGTTTTTCCAGATTCTATAATCATGAAAAACCTTCGCATTTTCTATCCCTGGACTCGTTAAACAAACATTGACAGACCTGTAATGGGACCGAACCACTCCTTCCTAAGGTTCGTTAAACATACTCCGAAGGATAAGATTATATCAACAAGCATATGTTATCCTCCTCAAGCTTGTGTAAAAATAAAGAGGTACTCGCTAGAAATGGTGAGGGAAAATTTGGGAAAGGGATATGTTCTCATCTTCATATTGATTGGCAGTAAGCATCGCTCTTAAACATGACAAACCCTATTCATTATTTGAATCCGGTTTGGGAAATCCATTTGTCTCTCATTCGATTTGCTACAAGGTCATACCCTATGACGTCTTTGAGTCAATGATGCCAAATCATTGGTCGTATCATTCATATGTTCAAGAGAAGTTCATCTGAAACTTTTATTGAGTTAGCCATCTATAGTTGTCCATTCTCTCTGTGTCGGCCTTCCCTATTTCCAGTCCAACTTACATCATACTCGGTTTCACCTTCAAAATCTTTTACTCATTTCGTGTCATTGATGGGGGATACATCAAGACCCTCCTGTGACGAGTTTTTTTCTGTCGACTTCAACTCATTATCCGAAATCAAGACTTAGAAACTTTTGGTACCTTGGAACCTGCATGCCTCAATGGTAGGTTTCCTCTCTTTCAACAGTGGGTTTACATCATTAACCCCTGATCGAAAGATTCTATTGAATGTTCAACTTCAAATCATTCATTCACACTCAATGGATTGTACTAGTGTAACTTGGGAGTCATTGACATTAATGGTGATTTCCCTCGCGCTTGTTAACGGTTTCATCAATGATTGGTAATCAAGTGGTTTCTGCCATGTTCGACTTCAACACATGTAATCACATGGTTAGATTCGTACTTTTGGGTGACGAGATTGAAGACCCTAGATATCATCTCTTTGTCCAGGTTGTGATGGATTATGTATAATTTGCGACACATAGACCCACTTTGTATGTCTCGTTTCTATGTCATCTTAATTTGAATTTTCTCGCATAAATCCATAGTGTATTCCTGATTGCTATGCTATATTTTGACGGCATGGATCCACAATGTATAAGTGGTGGCCATGACCAATGTCTACAATGTGATCCGTCTGTGATCCGAGTATGGAATTCCTACCTCAGAATTAGTATATTTGATATGCTACACATGCTTGGTTGTTTGCAGGTTTCTGATTAGGTGTGCTCCTGGATTCCGACACACACATGTAGTTTACAAAGTCTTTCGGCTGTCACTGGTTCCGGCCTCATACTTTAGGGGGAATTCTGTTACCCATGATTTTGGTCATCATGAAGGTGTATTGATGATGGTGTACTCAAGCTCCTCATAAGAACTTTCTCCTGAGAAAAGTGACATTCATCTCTTCCTAGAAAACTTACTTTTGAAGAGAGTTCGCAGGTTGCTAATATACTAGGGTGCGAGAATGACCCATTCTCGCAGGCTACCTTCATCTAGGGTGTGAACTTCTCGCACTATGCTACATAGTTAGGGTGCGAACTTGCTCTAAAGCTTGGAAAAAGATGAATTCTCGATGGTTCTAGAAGGGAATCTTCTAGAAGAATGGGTTGGCATTCGAATGGTTATCCTTGTACTAGATTCCCTGATATTGTGGGATCATTCTTATCCAAGTAACCATCTCATTCTCTCCTATATATTGATGGAATTCTCATGGAAAAGGTTAAGCAAGATTCATTGGAGAATTGGTGAAAGAATTGTGTGAAGGACTTAGCTTGAACAGGAGTTTGGAGACTCTAGCAAGTCTATCAAGAGGATTTGATCTTCTTCATGCAAGGATTGACCAAGTGTGTGTGTTGGAACCAAGAGCCACCAAAAGGAAGCTTGAGACATCAAGGCGATCAGGTTGTAATCTTCTACTTTCAGTTAATATGATACAGTGGCATGTCCCTTTCCCATAAAGTCATTCTCACTTTATTGTGTAATTCCTTGATCATACACATAAGTTGACAGTTGAATATATTTTGATATCTTCACTTTGGTTGGTTTGTGTTGTCTTGGTCTTGACCTCACGAGAGCACCAGAGTGAAGCAGGAGCAACATAGACCCTAGGAAGTGATACAAAGGTATGTTACTTGTTCCTTCCTACTAGCTAATTCAATGGTCAAAACTTAGGGAAAGAGTCATGTCCTGTCCTGTTTTGTTCTAGATCCAGGTGGATCTAGGGAGATTTGTTAGTGTCTGCACCTACCGATTAGTCTGATAACACCGGGGTTTCAACTATAGGCCAAATAGGAAGTCTCAGATCCCTGTGGTTGCAGTCTGGCACATTCGGGAGATAAATTCCCAATAGTTCTCTCACCCAAAGATAATTTCTCACAGGCCTGAAAACTCACCTCTTCAATCCATCTCCTAAGCTAACTAGGTGTAGGTACAAGTACACTACTAGTAACAAAAAAATACACAGGACAAATAAAATCCCTTCATGAAAAATGATGGAATGATGGGAAAACATATTAAATTCCCCCAATATACATGCATGTTCCCTTAATGACACATGGTCCTCAAGGACCTCACTTTTCTCGACTTGTTAATCGTTCCCTTCCCATAGGAACTTAGGATAACATAAATTTGTATCCATACCTTAGACTTTAGGAATAATAATATAATATTCCTTTGGGATTAAGCCCTCTAGATTAGCCCCTTCCAAGGATCTTAGCCCCCTTTCCCTTCATAGTGGATTTTAGTCCCCCATACTCTTTTACATGGTTGGTATGCCGCAATGATGTCTTTTTCATTAATATTTGCATGTGAATACATTTAAATTTACATAACAGATATACTGTCCTTTTTTCATCTCGACTCACCAACCTAAGTACATTTGTACTTACATTTACAGTTGGGGTTCCACCTAGGGGTATTACAGTAATCTAGTAGGGTGACATTTCTTATGGTTATGGATATCCACTCCATCATTAATTGAAAAAACATATTTGAGATGGATTTTTTTACATCTTCTAACAAGGTCTCTATGATTGTTGGAAGTTATTCAAGAGTATGAAGAGTTATAAGACTTTGTGCCATCCATTCCGGTGTGCTTGTATTATTCTCAATAGCCTGGGGAAATGGTGCACATATTTTGTTATTTTTTATTTTCACACGGATTTAACGACCAAATCATACAATTAAGAAGTGAATTTCAAATTACTTATGGAACCTTTTTCCTAATATGATATATATATATATTGAAGAAAACCTTGGAATGAAAGAATTCAGGTTATGATAGCATATGAATTTCGATTTCCAACACTGTAAAGATGTTGTCCCAAGTCTAGTTTTTCAAAATATTTCCTTGGAATAAATTAGTCACACTCTTACAGATGCACCTTTCTAAAACCGTAACAATTAGATTATTCGAAAACTTGACTAGGATTGCAATGATTATTGCTGATTTTCAAAGAAAGTAGGTTGTGTTTTAATGATGATACCTGCATGAGAAGGGTGGTTGTCCTAGTTATACAGATAGGGGGGATTTTCATATTTATATGGATAGGGCCTCATTCATCATTATCTATCTCAAAATATAGAATAGTGGGTCCCAAACCATCATTACCTTCATTAACATCCTCTTGTGGATTCTTTCTTTCATATAGAGCATGGATAAGTCATAGAATCTTTTCATTATGGCATTGTTCTGGAGGGATACAAGGCCACGATGGTGGCATTATTGTTTTTCACACAACTTGGCCAACTCTATGTTTTGGCCTCCCAACAAACTATCTACAATGTGCAGAAGGAGTGGAAGATGAATAATAGGGGACTCCCTTCTCATAGCTCCCCTTAGACAATTCTATAGTGTGAGAACAAATGCACCACATATCGCAACGCCTTTTACTACATGAAAATAATTTACATATACAAATTACAAAAATTAGAGGTTTATCTCTACTCTAAAGGTTTATTTATTGTTAAGTTTTCCAATATTGTTGATTATCAGAAATTTTTAGAGGAGGGCCCTTGGTTTTTTGGTAGAGTGGGACTTATTATTATTCCATTCTTTCATGGGGTTTTATAAACAATCACCTAGATAGAATCTATGAAATAATTCCATATATTACTTAAATAAATGTTAGGGTAGCTTAAAGAACATACCATTCTTCCCCTCCCTTCCCTCAGTATCAGATGGCCCTTGGTAGTCTCACACACATGTCTCAATATCAGTCTTAGATGGCCCTCGATGGTCTCATGTGTAGGCCTCAGTCTTGGTATCAGATGTGTTATTAAAACAAGATCGCGGAGCAATAAAATAAAACAAATACGGAAATAAAACACAAAAGATACACAATACAATAGAGACACAGATATACGTGGTTCACCCAGTGTGGGCTATGTCCACCAAAGAAATTTCCACGTCCTTCCTTTATTATTATCTATCAAATGAAGGGATACAACCTACAACACACCCATTGTAACATCCTCTTTTTTTTCTCACAACATCCTCACTCATAATACAATATTCACAATGATACATAGTTGCAATACATTTTCATCATAAAAGAGGTTGGCCTTCTAGGGAAAAAACCCTAACATAAATTCTATCGTAAGATCTTCGACCTTATAATGAACGGTCCAGATTTACAATGAAATTACAATGTACATTTACAAGGAAAATTTTCCTTCAGGGGATTTCCCCCTGGACCCCGTAGAGGGGGTAACCCCCCTTTGCACTCCCCCACGTGGAGGAGTGTACATTCTTCTGAGGTGTAAAGTATTCATGGGGTATAAACATGGATGAAAAAAAAGACCTCTTAATCATGAAGATAATCAGGATCAACAACCAACAATCTCCCACTTGGACACTGATCTCAACAACTCCACCGTTGTTGTATCTGCTAGACTATGATCCTTATTGGACCTGGAAAATTTATCATCTTCATATTCACTCTTGAAGACCAACTGAAATTGAGGAGGAACTTAGTTTCTCCATGGCTACTCCCTTTGTTAACATGTCTATAGGATTTTGGCTAGTGTGTATCATTTCCAACTTCAAATGTCCATCTTCCAAGATGGATCGTATGAAATGGTACTTGAGTTGTATATGCTTAGTCTTTGAAAGGAAATTTGAGTTATTTGCAAGATGAATGACACTCTCACTATCATAATACAACATGTTATTCTCCTGCTTCTTTCCCAATTCCTTCATAAACCTTTGTAACAAAATTATTTATTTACTAGACTTTGTAGCAACAACATACTCTGCCTCTATTGTTGAAAGTGAAACAACCTTTTGTAGTTTCGAAATCCAATGTATTATTGTTCCACCTATAGTAAAAACACACCCTGTGGTTCTCCTCTTGCTATATTTATCACCTGCCATATTTGAATCAACATATCCCTGTAGAATAGTGTTTGAACCTCTATAGCGTAATGCATGAGTAGTAGTACCTCTCAAATAATTGAGAATCCACTTTACTACCTCCCAATGTTCTTTACCTAGATTGTTCATATGCATGCTCACAAATCCCACAACATGTGCAATATCTGGTCTTGTGAAAACCATCGCATACATCAAGATGCCAACTGCTGATGAATAAGGGACCCTGGACATGTATTCTATCTCCTCCTATGTCTTGGGACACATTTCCTTATTTAATTTTAAATGGTTGGCCAATGGTGCACTAACTGGTTTTGCATTCTTCATTCTAAATATCTCCAACACCTTCTCTATGTACTCACCCTAAGACAATGTCAATTTGCGATTTTTTGTATCTCTTGTTATTCTCTTACCAAGGATTTTCTTTCCATCACCCAAATCCTTAATTACAAATGAATTAGCTAATTTCTTCTTGAGAACATTTATATCCTGCATATAAGACCCTGCAACAAGCATGTCATCTACATACAATAGCAAGATAATATAGCTTCCATTTTCTAGCCTTTCAAAATAAACACATTGATCATAATGGCATCTACTATAACCTTGTTCTGTCATAAACTTGTCAAACTTCAAATACCACTACCTTGGATCTTTCTTTAGGCCATACCAGTTCTTGTTCAACCTGCATACCAAATTATCCTTCCCTTTGACCTCATACCCCTGTAGTTGTTCGATATAAATATGTTCCTCTAGATCCCCATGGACAAAAGTTGTTTTTACATCTAACTGTTCAACATGCAAATCTTCTAATACCACAAGAATTAAAATAGTCCTAATTGAAGTGATTTTAACAAGAGAAAATATTTCATCAAAATCTATACCTTTCTTTTGTGCAAACTCCTTTACAACAAGTCTAGCCTTGTACTGCTTTTTTCCTCCATCTTCCTCCTTCAACTTGTAAGCCCATTTTTTATTCAATGCTCTTTTTCTTGCAGACAATTGAACCAAGTCCCAAGTCTATTTAGTTACCAAGGAATCCATTTCATATTTTATGCCTTGCTCCCATTTCCTTTTAGTGTCTACCTACATTGCCTCTTCATAACATTCTGGTTCACCAGAATCAGTGAACAATAAATAATACAATGAAGGAGAGTATCATTCATGGGGTCTACATAATCTGGTAGATATTCTAACAACACTTGTAGGAGTTTGAGGTACCTATTGATCCTGTTTTTGTACATTATGATTTTATGGTACCTTTGGAATTTATTTTTTAGTGATCTCATCAAGCACTATGTATTCTGGTTTTTCTTTTTCCTGTTTCTTTCCCTGCAATTGATCTTTTTACATGACCTTCTCATTGAGTATGACATCTCTACTCCTAATAATTTTTTTATTTTCATAATCCCATAAGAGATAACCAAAATCATTAACACCATATCCAATAAAGGTACACTTCTTGGATTTTGCCTCAAGCTTTGTTCTATTTTCTTTATCAATATGGACAAATGATTCAGAACCAAAAGTCTTAAAAAAATAATAGTTTACCTTTTTACCTGTCCATGCCTCCTATGGAATTCTACCATATAAAGAGCTTGAAGGTCCTCTATTTATTAAGTAAACAACAATATCTACAACATCTACCCAGAATTGTAATGAAAAACTAGCATGCAATCTCATACTCGTTGCATGCTCCATGATTGTCCTATTCATCCTTTCTGACACACCATTTACTTGTGGTGTTCCTAGAATTGTCTTCTCTCTACGAATCCCATGGTATGAATAATAAACATCAAAATCCTTGCTTCAATATTTAGTGTTATAACCCTAAATTTCTCTACACATGCATACCTGGCCTTTGGCCCTCTTATTTGCATTTTTTTTCAAAGCACTATTGAGTTGCTCTTCTAAAAAATCAATTTTTTGAATATGTACGTGCCCTGCACCAATAGTTCCCACGTACATACACTTTTTTCACCATTACATCTTTCGTACATACATGTGCTGCACAATTACAACCCGCGTATACTTGCAAAAGTTGCAAAGAATAAAAAAATTCAAGGAATTCGTTGAGATTATGGGCTATTGGGTAGTTTCCCAACTAATACATCGCCTATATCCCGTCACTGAACCGAATAACCATCCTTTTGTCATATAAAAGGAGGTGTTGGGGTCTCATTCCACATCTAGACATAAGCACAATGAAACTCTACTTGTTTCACATCCCCTCCTTGCCCAAGTTATTGCATCCCTTTTGTGAGAATTGCCTCAACATTTCCCCATTATCCCTTCTTCCTCCATCAAAACCCATTCACTTCCCAAGAAGAGATCAAAAGTTTGAGAGGAGAAGCCATACAAAGGTGCACTTGGAGCTTGGTGAAGAGGATCCTAGACTAGGTTCATGGAGAAGTAGTCAGATTTGATTGTAAAAGTATAATCATTGAGTTATTAATAAAAGAATTACTTTTCCTGTCCCAAATCATGGTATATTGAATTCTTTTCTTGGTTTATGTTTTAACATCTAACCCTAATTTGTATATAGAATAGCATGCATTTTGTTTTTTGTTTGTTAATCTTTGGATGTAAGCCATCCCTGGGAGGAAGCGTGTGGTCAAAAAACCTTCAAGCGCAAGGGGATCATCATCAGACGTGGAGTAGAGGTATAGTTACTTGATCCCCATCATATTTTATTTTCTTGTATGAGTCTTGGTATGTTTGGGGTAGTTATAGAGGAAGTTTTATTTTAGACGGTTAATTGATCTGCTTACATTCTGAACCCTGGTGTAGTCATAAGAGGTTTTTCCCTGCTAGCATTCACCTCCATTGTCTGATCTAAGACACTTCAACCTTTTTCCTTTCTCATTCTCAACCAAATATTTCCATTTCTTTAAAATATCAAAAACATCCTATTTTTGTCGAATGTAATAAACCCAATTTTTTCTAGTTGCATCATCAATAAAAGTAACATAATAATGAGAGACACCAAGAGATGATACCTAAGTTGTTCCCCATACATCTGTATGCATAAGCTCTAACCTTTCACCCTTCTTTTCTTTTTCGACTTTGAGAAATCTGACTCTCTTCTATTTTCCATAAACACAATGCTAATAGAAATCCAAATCAATTTGTTTAAGGTCTGGCAACAAATTTCTTTTGAGAAGTATTTGAATCCCCTTCTCACTCATGTGTCCAAGGCTATGATTCCACAGTGTTGTATCCACTACTGTAGAAGATAAAGAGATATAAGAATCAATATTACCAGTACATAAATACAATGTACCTACCTGATCTCCTTTTTCTATCACCAATGATCATTTAGTGACCATCCACACCTTATCTATAAATATGGATACAAAACCTTCAATTGCCAACTTCCATGTTGAAATTAGATTTTTTCTTAGATCTGGAACATGTCTTACCTCTTTCAACAACCATTGGTTTCCATTTCTTTGCTTTATTTTTACCTTTCCCATTCCAACAATTTTGCATGGTGCATCATCACCCAAATGACCCTGTCCAAAATCACCTTGAACATAATATAGAAAATGTTTCTTATGGGGTGTAGTATGAAATGAAGCCCCTGAATCTACTACACAAGACTCATAAACATAATCTACATAAATAATCAAAGTATTTTGTAACACATCACCTGTTACATTTGATTCCTAATTTTTCTACTGCTGTCCATCTCTTTGTTTCTTTGGAGCTCTGTAGTCTTTCTTCAGATGTCCTTTCTTCCCACAATTCCATCAATCTATCTTTCCAAATATGTATTTGGATCTACCCTTCCTAGAATTCCCATGGTTCCCTAAGCCCTTTCCTCTATAATTTTCTCTTCCCATGTTCTCCATGTTTAATGGATTACCTGATGTCTCACCTGTGCTTTTCCATCACATTTCCTCACTAAGGATAACACCAACAACATCATCAAATTTTGAAGTGTTTGAACTAGAGACAGATTTACTTACATCCATGACCAAGCCATTCCAACTTTCTAGCAATGAGAAGAATATTAGAAGATCCCTGACCTCATCATCAAAGTCCACTTTTACAGAACTTAGTTGATTAGTAACCGCACTAAATTCATTTAAATGATCTGCAATAGACCCACCTTCTGACATCTTCATATTAAATAATCTCTTCATTATAAATACCTTATTAGACATCGAGAGTTTTTCGTATAGTTTATCCGATGCATCCATCATCTCCTTCATTGTATTTTCCTTCGAAATATTGAAAGACATCGACATTGCCAGTCTCAACCATATCATTCCTAGTGCCTTTCTGTCAAGAACCTCCCATTCTTTGTCCTTCATGGCCGTCGACTTATTTGTTATTCCACCCAATGGTAAGAATAGATCCTTCTGATATAAATAATCTTCCATCTACAACTTCTATAATTGGTATTTTTTGCCGTTAAATTTCTCAACCCTAAAATTTCCATATTCCACCATTGCTCCCACTCGAACTAGGAACCCTCTTTTCCTATGAGTTACCTTTTTATCTGATACCATTTGTTAGAAAAATAGGATCACGGAGAAATAAAATAAAACATAGAAGATACAAATTACAATAGAGACACAGATATACATGGTTCACCCAGTGTGCGATACGTCCACCAGAGAAACTTCCACTTCCTTCCTTTATTATTATCCAACAAATGAAGGGATACAACCTACAACACACCCGTTGTAAATTCCTCTTATTTATTTCATAGTCTCCTCACTCAAAATACAATATTCACAATGATACATAGTCATGATACATTTCCCTCATAAAAGAAGGTTTCCTTCTAGGGAAAAATCCCTAACATAAATTCTACTGTCATATCTACGACCTTATAATGAACGGTCCAAATTTACAATAATATTAAAATATGCATTTACAAGGAAAATTTTCCTTCGGGGGATTCGTCCCCATACCCCCATTGGGGAATGTTGTCCCTTGAACCCCCTTCAGGGGCCATATTCCCCCAGACCTCGCAAAGGGGGTAACCAACCTCTGCACTTCCCCACATGGAGTACTATACATTCTTCTGGGGTGTAAAGTATTCATGGGGTATAAACACGGCTGAAAATAAAGACCTCTGAGTCAGGAAGTTAATCAGGCTCCACAACCTATTGGACACACCAACCAGACTTACAGGGGGGGTGAATGAGTGTGGGGTTCTTTTTCAAACTTCCCTTCACAAAAATCCTTAGTTAAGAATCACCATTTACCCATTACTTATTGTTGTCATTTATAACCAGTTAAATGTGAACATGTATCAAAAACATATACCAACAACATATATCATCAATAATTCATCATCAAAAGGAACACAAGATGTATGTACAATTTTATTTTTATTACGGACTACAATCCTTGGGTTATCAACAACAACTGAATAGAGTTACAACTCCACAAGAGCAACAACTCTATAATGAAAGACTCAACTTACACAACTCAGAACCAACTAAGAAGAGGAATCAATCCTCAACAAATACCAATCTGTCAATGGGTACGTGACCTATTAGTAGTGCAGCACACATATGTATGTGCCCTACCAGTAGTACAGCTCGCGTATGTACGCGGTCTATCTATACTACAACCTATGTGTGCCTTCTAAACAACTAGGGTTTTCTCTTCATGAAAACTCAGATCCTGTACAACCCTTAGTCACATCCACTTATGTCATTCATTTTCTGATCTGAACCAGAACCAATCACAACTCATCCATGCTTTCCAACAACTTATTCATGCTCCTCAACCATACAATATTAATTCTTACTCAAACATAAGTAACCAATATACTATGGAAACCATATCAGTATTGAAACATAAGAGTGTTTCTCACTCCATCAACCAACATAAACCAAATAAAAATAGCCATACCAAGAATTCTTCAGGCATTCACCATACAATATGCAAAAGTATCCATCTAGACAACTATGTAACCATACCATAGTTTCTATGGAAGAGTTGTTCCCATAGAATGCAGATCTGGAACTTCTCCATAATTCAAGAACCCGGTACTAGCTCACACTCAAGACTTCATGAATTCCACCTATTGTATTCTCTTTGTCTTCCTTTAGCCCGTGTGTGTACGCCCTCTGGCTCACTTCAGCCCGTGTATGTACTCTCTGTGGCCCACTGTTGCTCGCATACTCCTTCATAAACTAGGTTTTTTGAACTTCCAAAACTTTCATTGTCAAGATCTTAGACTTACAAAAACTTTGATGCATCCATGAGATCTTCCAATGACACTCTCTCTCAGAATAGATCTTCACTATATGCTCAAGAGATTATTTCACAAGAGACCCTTGCTTCTTAATTATACTTTCCAAGAAGCTTCCTTAGAAGCCTTTTCTAGGTCACTTTGTCCACATAGTCAATTTGTCCAACATTTCCCAATTTTCCACTTTTCCATGTATCCAATAGCCACTTGACCACTTAACATGTTTTCCTCATTTTAGGGTTAACCTTCTTATAACCACTTTCCATAATTATAAATCTCTCCATTTACTTCATTATTTAAATAATCTTTCTTGACTTTGTCACTTCACTTTATTATTTAAATAATCTTCTTTTATTTTGTCACTTCACTTTATTATTTAAATAATCCTCCTTCTTTGCAATAACATTGACTTCTTTGACCTTTTGGGGCTTCAATCCAACATGTGAGGGTCCTTCAACTTTGTAAGTCCATAACTCTCAAACGGTGAGGAGTTATGTGGCATTCCACATCCCACTGGAAATGGCATGACAAGCACTATCCATCTAGGATAGTTTCACTGACAAATTCATTGATATCCATCTCATTATTCCACAATTAAGAATGGGTTCTTTAACCATACTTCTAGGGTAACTTAATCACAAAGCGTCTTCCTGTGAGGGTTGTCACCATAAGGGGACCACTTTGGAGTTCATCCATTTTTACTTCCTATAAAGAAAATAGTGAGTCATCTTTACATCAATTGAACTATGCATTATGGGTCAATGAAACCACATTGATCCATATTCATCTATGCATCATATATCAATGACAACTCATTGATCCATTTTCATCTATGCATAATATATCAATGACAACTCATTGAACCATATTCATCTATGCATCATATATCAATGAAAACTCATTGATCCATATTCATATATGCATCATAAATCATATGACTTATGATTCCACTTGACATCAATCCATTCAAATCAAGGACAATACATATTGCATCAGTATGATATGACAAGACATTGTTCCTATTGGTTTAACTTATTTCTTTTACTATCTGAGTTATTAACCCAGGGTTCATGGCTTTTGGGTTTCCAACAAAGCCTCTAAAACTATTGGCCCTCCTGGTAAACCAGAAGGAAACACAATACACAAAGTGCCCTGCGAAGTCTCACCCGAGATAGCTTTAAATGGGTGGTTGTAAGACTCAGGTGTTTGCATCATAGGATTGAGTATGAGATAGGGGGTTATTAATACGAGCCATCTAATATGAATCGTTATTGCAATCTACCATTACTCATGGGTGTGCATCTATATTTCATAGTTTATTTCCTGAACAACATAATCATATTCCATAACAGTGTATTAACTCGTTCATTAAGCATAACAATTAACTGCTGAAAGAAAAAAAATATATACATGCAGTCATCACATTACACAGATATTACCATGGTTCACCCCCTCTTGGGATACATCCACAAAGATTTGTCTCTTGTCTCTTTGATTATGGTAGTTCGACATCTCCAGCATTGCACGCTTACAATTCCCTCTGATGGGTAAGATATGTATGAGGTAAACTAGATCACACCAGGCTCCACAACCTGTGATCTAATCCTCAGATATTCCTCCTCTCCTTATCTCAACAACTTACAAAATTGGTTCATAACCATATTACATAATGCATCAACTCGTACCTAGCTACGATAGAACATTTCATAAGATGAACTAATACAAAAGTGAATAAACCTCTCTATGATACATGTGTATCTCTATTTATATATATCGAGTTGTTCAACCATTTACAATGTATTACCAAAACCCTAACCCTAACAATGTTAGGTATTCCTCCCATGCATGCGTGTTGTTCTTCCTCCAACTGTCACTTTCCTTGTGCACGCTCTCTTGCATGTGTGCGTGTTGTGTTACCTTCTAGCTATTACTTCCATTTATGCATGCTTTATTTCCCATGATCATCCTTCTTTCCACTTCATCCAAGTACCAATAGGCCCCCAACACTGACATGTGACTCATCCCGAGTCACCTAATCCTTCTGAGCTTCTTCGATCTCCTTGGTGATTGTCTGGAACTTTTCCTTGAGATATGTTGCTTTTGTCAGTGCCTGCGTAGTCTTCTCCTTGATGGTGTCTACTACCTAAACTGCCACTTCATCGCTCAATAATCCTGCACATTCGATCTAGGTCTGTGCTATATGTGTTTTATCTTCTTCTATCTGTGCAAGTATTTCTACTACCTATTCCTGTAGTAGCTCTATTTGAGCCTGATGCTCATGTTTCTGTGTTTGCGTAGTGATAAGTTCTACCTGCATCTTATTCATCTCCTATGTCCCTTTGACTTATTCTTGGATTGGTATGGTCTGTTGCCTCTGTTTGAGTTCTTGGATCATTGCATTGATCCTTTCCTATTCCTTGTCCCAGCGTTGGACCTATGGATCCTCCTCCAACCTTGTCCAAAGTTGCGCTGCTTTATCGAGTAATTCAACTGTTTTTCTAACCTGTTGTTCCATCTCCTACAACTGCATTGTTTCTTACTACTTCCTCTTCTCCTTCACTACTGATGGAGTGGTTGGTGTGAGCTGTTCGCAGAGATTCTCGATCTCCTTTTGATACTGATCAATTTCCTGTGCAATCTGGTAAATCTTTCCTGCTACTGGGAGTTCATTCCCTTGCGCGGTGCTTGGAAGTTTCTAAAAAATTCCTCCCACTCTTCATTCCAGTTCATTCCCACATTCTTTTTCCTCCTGATTTTCGAGCTTGGCCTACTCAGAGACTTTTTCCAGCGCCTCGCGCTTCTTTGTTGCTTGATGTAGCTCTACTAAATTTTTATGTGCATGAGACTATACCTTGTGGTCGAATCTAACCTTCAATTTGTGTAGTGCCCTTGATGGCATCCATGTCAAGACCAATTGGATGTGGTCCAAATCCTTCAGGGGTGTTTTCCCACGATTTCATCCATGCGTAGCATGCTAGGTTTGATGTAAATCATTGCGTTTGAATGTGGCATGGAGTGGACTAGGTCTCATTCTTATATCTCCACTCTTTCTCTGGTCTATATTATCAGTGGCTCTATGCTTCTGTTGTTTCTTGTTGTCTATGCTTCCCCAAATTTCTTAAGGAACTATCCCATTTCTTCCATCTCTTTTTTCATTTTATCCCTGTGATGTGTTGCGTGATCAAAATATTATGCTAAGTAATCCTAGACCATTCTAGCGATCATTTCCCCATCATCCTCTATGATCGTATAGTATTGCTATGCTCATTTCACCTTTGATTTCTTGCATGCGCCTTCTTCCTGCACGGATGGTCTCTTATTTCCCCATGGTTTCTATGTGATGGGGTTTGGGGCGGTCTCCTACGCTCCCTTAGCTTGTTTCAGTTGTCTGTTAGTCGATTGTGTAGTCTATTTCTTCCCCTTCTGGGTCCCTATCTGCTTGGGCCCTTCGTCTGCCTGAGTCGACCTACCTTGGCCCATTCATGGTTTCTTGGGCACTTGGATTTCCGGAGGTTGTGTTTTCTCCTATTATGCCTCTCCTTCTGTTGTTGTTTCCGGTACTTCCTGGGTAATGGTTGGGATCCTCCATTCATCGGGCCATTCACTAATGACCATCTCAATATCACCCTCTGTGATGCAGTAGCGCATATGTAGCCAATGTTTATATGGATCCTTCCTTGGTTGTATCCACATTGTCTGTCTTGTGGCCCAATAATTGACAATGTCGGCATATCGCACAATAGCTTGTGGTGTTATTCTCCATGATCGGCTGATAGCTTCATGTATATCCCGTAAGTATGCTCTGAATATGATTTTATTCTCCCTCTTATGCCTGCCCTGCAGCCCAGATCTCAGTAAGAGGTATCTCGCTCCCACTAGCTGTTGTCTAGTACAAAATATCACATACCCTAGTTCTCTCCATCCCATGAAGGTTATTAGGGTAATCATCAACAAGTAATGAAACTCTATGCCTAGGTATTGCACATCATTGAAATCCTCTTGAAATAAGTTTAATAGATATGGCACCCAACTCATAGAGGTGCCTTCTACGCACTGAGCTACAACTGCAATGACTCATGTTGGTACTTCCTCTTTGCGGCATTTTCTGATCAATTTTCAAGATAAGATCTTTGAACCCAATTTTATAGTTGCGTTGTTGATTCGTTTGATTATGATACCCCTCATTCCCCTGGTGGTGCCATATTTCTTCTTCATTTCTTTTGCCAATTCTTTTTCCTTGGATTTGTCATCCAGAATCAACGTAGGATCCATACCCCGAGTTGGTAACCCTATGATTTGTGCGATAGGCTCAATAGTTATGGGGATGGGTTTGTCCAGCCATATGCCCCCTCCATGTTTGACTGCTAATAGTTGCTTGATGCATTCTTTCACATATTGGCCTCTGCCAAAATGTGGCAGCTTCAACAAACCTAATATTCATGTTCTGTCTAGCCTAGCTGCCCACTGGTGTGGCTGTCTAATCATTTCTCCAAGTTGGTTTACGGTTATTCTTATACATAATTTTGGTCACCCTAGTGATGATTTCACAAACATGTGTTCAGGCTCCTAACATGACTTTTTTCCTGAGAAAAGAAACTTCTTTCCTCCTCTACAAGGCTACTTTTTAGAAAGGGTTTGCAGGCTACACATATTACACAGTTCAGAAATATATCATTTTCGCAGGCTGCACATATCACACAGCTCAGAAATATATCATTTCTGCAGGCTACTCTATAGCTGGCCTGCGATATTTCCACAGGCCTCTATATAAGAAGGGTACGGCGGTGCCCCAAAGCTAAAAGAGGAAAGAGGTTTCATGAAGTTTCTAGAAGGGGAATCTTATAGAATGTGAGGTGGTGTCTGTATGGTTTTGATCCTATTGGTTTCTCTGATTTGGTGGGATCATCCTCATCCCTTTAAACCACTTCACATTCTCCTATATAATCATCAACTTCTCATGCAAAAGTTTAAGCAATATTAAGTAGAGAATTGATGAAAGAATAGTCTGAAGACTGTGTGAAGAATCTTGTTCTTAGTGATGCTTGAGGCCACCATTTTCCCATCAAGATTTTGTGGATTATCTTCATGCGAATTTCAAAGAAAGTGTATGTGTATGTTGGAACGAAGGAACACTAAAAGGGAACTTGCAACATGAAGTCAATTTGGTTGTATCTTCTACTTTTCATTAATATAATACAGTGGCACGTCTCTTTCCCATAAAATGATTAGTATTTTATTACATGATTCCTTGATCACATGTTTAGGTTGTCATTGAATTCTACTATTGCTTCTTTCATGTTGGTTGATTTGTGTTATCACAGATATGATTCCACAAGATCACTGGAGTGAAGCAAGGACAACAAAGATATAAGGAAGCGATTCATAAGGTATGTTGTCTATTCCTCTTTTGGTAGTAAACTCAATGATCACAACTTAGGGAAAGTGTCTTATTCAGTCTCATTTTGTTCTAGATCCAAGTGGATCTAGGGGGATTAGTTCATGTCCGCATTTATAGATTTACCCAATAACAAAATTGGTGACTCCACTAGGGAAGAACAACTTGATTGTGGTTTTTTGTTGGCCATTTGCTTTTGACCTATTCTTTTTACTTGAAATCAATGTCTGCGTCTGTGGGAGATCCATTCATACTCTCTAGGTTTGGAAATCCACTTAGATACTTTGCCTTTTTTTCAAAATTTCTTATTTTTTCAAACACTTCCACACTACACTTTATAGATAGCCTGTGGAAACCTTTGATTTTTGCACTTTGCTAGTTTATTTTAGTGTGGTATTTCTGCACCCTGTTTATTTCTAGCTTGCAGAAACTGTTTGTTTCCGCACTGTGTTATACAACCAGCTTGTGGCGGCATTTGAGAAATTTTTTGGGTTGGGTTTTCGCCTATGTTGTTACCCAGTTTTTCTTTAGTCATCTGGGAAAGGATTTTAATACCAATTCTTGACTTTTTCTTGACTGTTTAAGCTTGCTCTTGATTCGTGTCGGAGATCGAACACCTCTATTTTGATCTTTTTCCAATTTTTGTTTTTTGATTTTTATCGACAAGGGTATACTCTCTGGATTTGTGTCTGAGTGCTTGTTCGATTAAAAATATTCGATTGGATTTGAATTTTTAGGTTGGTTACACATTCTGGATTTCTTAATGATCAGAAGACCATTTTTTATTCACATTTGAAGAAACCTTTTTTTGTCATTTTTATTTTTATCTGCACTGAAAGATCGATTTGGGTGCTTGTTGAGTATTTTATTTTCACTGATTGCTTATCCTTTCTTAGTTCCATCCTTGTTTTGGTTTTTTGAAAGGAAAAAATTAAAGTCTTTCAGTATTTTAAGTAATCATTTACACAGAAAATATTGGCATTCAATTTTTTTTTGAAAAAGAACGAATAGTGAAATTACATTGTTGATGATTGTTTGGTATTACATTCAAAGAAAAGGAATTGTACGTCGTAGTTTACATTGTTTCATAAAAATATTTTCTTCCTACTATAGATAGAATTCATTAAACGAAAGTTTGCATCATTCATTTCTATTTGCACATTATTGGGTCGAAGTCTTACACAACATTGGTTTCATTCCCGTCTACCTCTTGAGTAACAACAACCTCTTAAAAACATTGCGAAATTTAAAACTCAAGTAGTAAATATTATTTTCTAGGGCTCTTTTACACCAACATTAGCTAGGCTAGATCTTTGGAATAGGCAGTGAGACACACTCCCTAAAGAACAAAACACACAATAGTATCTTGTGATAGGGAGTGTTCAAATCCATTTGCAACATTTTGTCCTAGGAAGCCCTTCTCACACAAGTGTCAAACCTGAGGTCGCATTGAGATTGGCAGAGTTACTCACCCTACTTTTTTGGTCTCAGTGTAGAGATTGAACATATTATGGGGGTCGCTTGAAGGTATATCCACAATGATGAGTGGAAGCCTTTCAAGTTGATTTCGGGATCGACACCCTTCCCTTGCGTGTGGATCAGACTGTCGACTGTTTCCCCAGGCATCACTATTGTTTGTGGTAACTTTAGTAGCCTATCTTCTTAGGATCTTACACAAGGTGACTCTGGAGGGGAAATTATTCACGGTACCTAGAATCAACATTGGCCAAACTCACTCGGGCTCCTTGGATGGTATACCCATGATTATGTGTGGGATCTTGCACCAGGGTGTAAGTCCGTCAAGTAGGTCATCAACATAAATTTTCCACCCAAGCACAACCCCTTCTTATCTCGGTCTCACGACATTGGATTTCATCACCAACTAGTGACTTAGAAACGAGAAGGTTTGTTTGCCCGGTTTGAACTCTAGATTTTATTAGTGAGTGTTATTTGTTTTCGTAGTTGGCCATAGATTGTTTTCACCAAATTTTTGGTTCCGCCAACATAGACCCTCCCCATCATTCACGCAGGGTATAGGGAATTCCACTAGAAAAAATGGAAGATTCTACCCATATACCCCCTCACACATCATAGGGCTCTCCTCAACAGAGTGAAGTCCAAGATACCAATGTAATACAAGAGGAAGGTTTAGCCTTTTTGGAAAGTTTCTGAATTATTTTTCATTCTATGGAAGCTTTACGCATCCCTCCTGGATATGAAAGACATTTTCTCCAGATGAATTCTTCAAGGGAACTTGTAGTTGTTTCTTCTGGAACTCTAACCGAACCTTTTGGAGTTGACGATCCTTTCTGAACTACTGACATAGTTAGAATCCTACCTCGTATGGTGTGAAACCTTTATGGCTTAGGGGAAAGAGCAGATATACCCGCCATCCCTGAGATACCCGAGATGTCTGTCATCCTCACAGTATCCCTAGGTCATTTTTCCAGTACAACTGTCTATCTCTTTGCTAGTTTAGACACACAGTCAGTTAGTCCTAGTTCAACCATCCCCTTTCAAATGGCCCACTCTAAAATTCTTCCTTGTGCTACGACTATTCCCACCAGGAATACAGTGGTTAACCATACTCCCATTGGTACACCATGTTCCTCTAGACCTACCCCTTCTCTCCCCCTTGGTTATCATGATTTGAACCCTTCTGCTGCCATCCATACCCAAATTCCATCTAGAGTACCACTTGGGCATAATACTTCTGTTGGTTATGTTCCCACACATTCCCAGGTCCTCTCCAAAGGGTCTTATCCACCTCTTCATGGAGGATCTGGCCCTAGTGTATCTAATTCAATTGGTAGCACTCATCATCTACTCACTTCTAGTTACTAGATCCCCATTGGAGGGAAATCTTATGTCGGGGGGCAACCTCAATCTGGGGGTCACACTCAAATTGGGGTGCCTCCTCCATATGGAGGACATTCTCAGGTTGGAACTTATAATTCACAATCTGGACCGAGCATGTCAAACTTGTTAGCTCACCTTTGGAACCTTCAAGGAAACCTACAACCCTCTAGGGGACAACCTTCTCAAGCTAGTGTTTCAGTACCCCCTAACTACGGTCAACCATATCCAGGTTCTTTTGAATCCCACTTGGGGCCCGAATGTTCAGTCCAGTACTCCTTTCTAAGGGAACATCCCTAACCAACCCAACCCCATGGGCTACATGCCTCCCCATCACCATCTGAATCTTCCAGGATCTTTGCAGCATGGGAAGATGATGGGGTAATGATGATTCAAAGAAGAATGACATCACACTTACCACTTGTGCCAAATATTACTCTTCCTCCAAGGAGAAATTTGATGATATACCACCTTCGTTGGTTTAACAATATCCCTTAGCTCCACCTCCCACCGATCCTCTTCATCTCGAACGAATGAACCCTGATAGAGTCCTTTGCCCTCCTCCCAAGGCCGTGGTTCAAAATTATGCCTTCAATACTCATGCACATGCTACCCAGAACTATAGTATTGTAGAGGATCTGGTGCAAGCATTGTATGCGATGTCATCCCTCGAAGTCCTTAAGAGTTTTCCTACACAACGAAAGGCATTGTTAAAAGCTATCAGTGGAATCGACCCTACATATATGAATTTAGTAATATTTGACTTGGAAGATCACATTCCGAGGTTACCCCCTCAAATCGCATTCCAAATACAAGTTGTTGTCACTGACAAGAACATTTGTAGAAAAGTTATTGATGAGGGTGCCTCGATGTGTGTCATGTCTATTGCCTATTGGAAAGCTCTTGGATCTCCTTCCTTAATTGAATCACACAACACACTCGAAGCCTTTAATGGCTCTAGATTTAAAACTTATGATGTCCTCCCTTTGTTTCCTATTATGTTAGAAGGAAAAATGGTCAACGTTTAAGTTGAGGTATTTGACGCACCTCTCGATTACAACCTTTTACTTGGCCATAGATGGATCGATTCCATGCGTGCAGTCATGTCTACTCTTTTCCGTATCGTGCATTTTCCACATGAAGGAAAAGTAGTTATAGTATACCAATTGGCATTCTATAACTCTGATACAGATACCAACAACATACCTTTCATTGTAAAGATACCCCCTGGGTATGAGAATGTTGGTGTGGGTCTACTAAAAGATTCAACTCTGATGGGTAATTTCCTGATCCCACCACCTAACATTTCGTCGCCTTTGGTTGCCTTGATTAACATGATTTCCACCTCTATCTATGAAACTCCCATCTATTCTGACCCATGGATAGTACCTGAACCTGGTGATTATCTTCACTTTGACAACTAGATGCCTTTAAGTCCGGTTGAATCTTCCTACCAAGCCATTCAATCAGCTGACTCTTTTACTCCCTCTCTCGGTGATTCATCTCCTGACCTGTTCCGCATTATTTTTCCCACGGATGAAATGATTATGTTGGTTATGTCGATGGAAGATACCCCTTGGAATGATTGGAATCATTGTTCCATTCTCTCTCGCGAACAACACACCATCGAGAGCTACCAAAGGATATCGACTTTGTCGACCATTGTCGTTATTTCTCCGGTTCCTGAATCCACACATGATGTGTTATATGAAGGGAACTTAAGTAACATTTTACGCACCATCCCCCTTGACATATCTATTAAACCTGGAGTTGTCAAAAAATTCCACATCGTAGCTTCATGTTCCACCGATGAGGTTGTCACATATAAATCACTTTTTCAATAATTTTGTGACATCTTCGCATGGAGATACGAAGAGATGCCAAGTATTCACCCTGAAATTGTTGTACACGAAATTAACACCTACCCGGATGCTAAACCCATCCAACAAATACTTCGCCCGGTCCACCCCCGTAAAGAAACTACTATCAAGCTTGAAGTCGAAAACCTTCTTAAAGTTGGCTTTATTTCTCCAGTGGCTTTGACTGATTGGGTATCCAATCTAGTTCCAGTTAACAAGAAACAAGGTATGATCTGTGTCTATGTTGATTATAGGGATATCAACAAAGATTGTCCTAAGGACAACGTTCCTACCCCCTTTTTTGACCAAATCATCGATGATTGTGCCAGAAGTGAAATCTTCTCTTTAATGGATGGTTTCTCTGGATATATTCAAATCAATATCTTACCTATGGATCAACACAAAACCTCTTTCATTTTTCCTTGGGGCACTTTTGCCTACTTGAAACTGTCCTTCGGTTTGAAGAACTTCGGTGCAACATTTCAACATGCTATTTCTTATGATTTCCATGATATTAAGCATATTGTAAAACCCTATTTAGATGACCTACCAGTGCATTCCATGGATCATAATGACCATTCAGAGCACCTCTGAGCCATTTTCCTTCATTGTCAGTTCTATCGTATACGCTTAAACCCACATAAATGTGTCTCTTTTGTGGAGTCCGACCGACTCCTGGGCTTTATCATGTCACGTTAGAGGATCAGGGTAGATCCTTTGAAGGTCAAGGCGATCCTCAATATCCCTCCTCCTTCCTCACTTCGCCAGCTACAAAGTTTGTAAGGGAAGGCGAACTTTGTACGTCGTTTTATCCCAAACTATGTTGAGTTAACACTCGGATTTACCTGACTACTAGAGAAGGGATCTGAGTTTGTATGGGACACCACTGCCAACAAATACTTCGACGCTTTGAGACTAATTTTAACCCATACCGCACTAATTTTCCCACCCGATTATAGTCGATATTATTTCCTTTATCTCGCTACTTCAGACTCTACCATTGCCATGGTTCTAGTCCAAGAAGATGATTTACACGATGAGCATGTCATTTATTATTTGAGTTGGAGTCTCATGACTACTGAAGCCAAGTACTTACATGTTGAAAAACTGGCCTTGGAAGCTGTTCAAGTTGTCCAACATTTCCATCACTATATTCTATTATGCAATACCACTGTAATTTTTGATTGAAACCCTATGTAACACATTCTCACACATCAATTGCTACAGGGAAAATAATTCAAGTGGATAGTAATTCTCTAGGAGTTTGACTTAGAATTCGAATGTGCTAAGTCCAAGAAATCCTTGGTGTTTCCCGAACTAATATGTGACCTTCCCTCCACTAAGATAGAAAATGTGGCAGAGGATTCCCTACCCGACGAATCCCTTTTTCTGATCAGTTCTGATGATGCCTGGTATGGAGATATTATCATTTATCTCTAGACTCAAACTTTCCAACCAGACCTCTCTAGTACAGACCGTCGTCGCACCCACTATCAAGCCTGTCAATACATCATTCTCGGTGACACTCTTTATCACCATGGTGTTGACTCTATATTCTGACGTCGTCTCACCTTTGATGAGGTTGAGAAAGCGTTGAATGAATTCCACTCTAGAGCGTGTGGCGGTCATATGTCCGGGTATGCCACTGCCCAAAAGATCTTGCGAGCAGGGTACTTCTGGTTTTCTTTATTTAAATATTGTATAACTGTCATCCAGAAATGCCATGCTTGCCAAACATACAATCATAAGATAAGATATCATCCCGCTCCCTTACACCTTGTAGTTCTTGTTGGACCTTTTGCGAAATGGGGAATTGATTTTATGACTTATAACCCTCACTCTTTGAAGCTAGCCATCAAACTCCTTCCCAACACTTCTACCGAAGAATAACATCTATTGTATATTATCCAATTAGATGAGACCCATAGTGATGCCACCCTATTTATTGAATCCAAGAAGAAACACGTCAAACCCCAATACCACAAACATGTCAAGCCACGCATTTTCTCTGAGGGTGATCTAGTTCTCCTCTATTAACAAGATCGTGATTTTCTAGGTGTTGGAAAATTCAAGGCTATGTGGCGAGGCCCTTATATTGTCAAACGAGTGTTGGAGAAAGGAACCTACGAGTTAGTAGATTATGATGGAATTCCTTTGCGTGAACCTAGAAATGGTATTTACTTTAAGAAGTACTATGCTTAGACCATCTTCACATGAGTTCTTGTATTTTATAGTATCATACTATTGTGTGCTACTTTTGTGTGCTTTTTCATTATTTAGTTTCTACCCTTGACCGCTTACCTTGCATTGTGCTTGGTTTCTAGATGTCAGAGTCTTTGTTACTCCTTTTTGGCTTCATCGATGGCGCTAGTCGTAGCACCCAGATCCTAGCTTCTATTGCATGGGAAATCTATGCACCCATGAATGAACTTATCAATCTACACAGTGTTTGCCTCAGTCGTGCAACCAATAATATAGCAAAGTATAACACAATCATCGAATTGTTGATCAATGCTATCTCACTTGGGATTCATCACCTGGATACACAAATTGATTCACAACTTGTAGTGCTATAGTTAAGTAATGTCTATGATATCTGAAGGCCTACTTTATTATGGGTATATTTACGAATTCACCTCTTGGAACGTTATTTTGATTATATCGAGTATCATCACATTCCTAGATGTCTAAATACATTAACGGATGCATTAGCTAATTACGTGTTCGAAAGACATCCGAGACATTTATAAATCCAATCACACATCACATGTATTATACAAAGCAAAATAAGTCGGTATAAGCCTCATGTATATATATATAACGATAAAAGCTTTTTACAAAAATATTTTTTTCCGTCCAAAGACCAAAATATCAAAATATGAAGCTCATAGCTTCTACAAAATGGCATCATGGATGTTTCTCTCGGTAACACACTACTTCTCATGATACCCTATGGAGAAATCATCTTAATGGACCAGCCATGCCTATAGTATGGCACTGGAAATGCCTCGGGACCTCGTCGATTGACATATCCGGGATCCATGCAGTCAAACCCTCCAGATTCTACTCGATTGCTTTATAATCTTCTGCATCCCATCCTGCTGCTTCCCCTTGCCTCTATATAGGGGATGTACCTGGGGGTCGGAATGGCCCTACATCTACATGGTCAAAATATTTTGATTAGTCATTGGATTGAAAACATAAAAGGAAAAAATGTGTTTAATATTTTGGAAAATTTACAAGAACACCATAAAAGAAAAAAGTTTTTCTTACCTATATCCCCCCACTGAGAACCCTCAGGTAACACCAAGTCAAGATCATGGTGGAAATCCAACCCGACATACATGTAGTCATCGATCATCAAGATCTGGGGCTCCAACCAATCAAAAAATGTATCATTATATTTAATAATGGGCCCCGCTACATGCCGGGACATGAGGTCACACCACCATTTCATCCGCGGATATCGTGGCACTGGTATATTCCACTCTACCTGTAGGCATAGATGAGGGAATCTTTCTAGGAAGAAAGATACCAAAATGGATCTGTACCCAAATTGCTTTAGTTCTCCATTTTTGCTCTTGGTCAACTGACTCTTCATATTGCAGATGAGTCCATCACACCAGTTGAACACACGAGGTTCCGTGCATTCCACGACGTACTGGAAGTATATCTACAGAGCCATGTGTGGAGAAGCACTCCCTACCATCCGTGCAATGGTGAAAAGAATGGTTATGAGCGTCAGATCATGAACACGTCTGATGGCTACTTTACCCTTGCACCGCTCAACCTCAGGTACAAAATAACGTCTGATGTATTCACTCATCGGTAAACCACCACCTAGACCTCCTGTTAAGGTCACTTTCACCCCACAACAGGATAACCCCATCAAGAAGTAAATATATTTGATTTCCAGAAAAATAAAATGAACACCCTTATGAAATAATTGTTGGTCCATGTCCCACATATGGACCAAATATTCCAACAGTCGCAGTTGGGCTCTCATGCCCTGGATATTGAAGAACTTGAACAAACCACACTGTCGTAGGGAATTTATGGTGCTCAGATCATTTAAAGCCATTGCATCATCATCTTCATGCTCTCTTTCTCTCCACTCCAACATCTTTGCAATCAAAATACATGCATGGACCTGAAAGAAAGAAGTTATCACCTTTAGTCATATTTTTTTGGAATTCATTTTGGTCCAACACATCATTTTCCTTGTGGGTTTTCGGCCGCCGCAACTAGGATTCACTTACAGAGTGAGGTTTCCACAAGTGAACCATTGGGCACTTGCGAAAATCCTTGATTTCCACAGGCCTTGATAGAGGGCACCTACAGTGGCCCCAACACACACCTACGGCCCCAAAATTCACCCAAAAAATCATCTTTTAACTGATTATAATGAATTTTAAACCATTGAAAAGGAAGAAGACAAGGTACTCATTGTTTTCATGAAAACCATTCATCGAATGATCGTCTATGCTCCTCCCAATCAACCTTCGAAATATGAGGTGAAAAAGGGCTCTTAGACAAGTTTTTGAGCAAATACAAATGAAATAGTGAAAATGAGTTCTTACCCCTATTTATCTCATTTTTTACTTTTTCTAAAAATATTTTATATCATTTAAATGTATTTTCTCAAAATCCTACTGGCCTAATGGTCTTGTGAGTGTTTTGTTTCTCATACATGGGAAAACTAGGGTTCCGAACGATGAAGTATGGACAGTTTTGTGATTTTTTTTTCTTTTTCGTCGCGTGTATGATTACTTTTTAGGTTTTTTTACAAAAACCTCTTAGTATTTGTTTGTTCTCGTGCTCGAAAATCGATGAGAATGTAACTGAGTATACTTTTGTATTCTTTTCGTACTCATCATGGTAATAAGAAAATAATGAACCTTACAGAGTAACCTTTAAGCTCTTTTCACACTCCTTAAAAATGAAAATATTGTCGAGCGACCTTGTTCTGTTCACGCTTGTAAAAGTATTTGAATAAAATGTTCGATGGGTGATAGTTTCATTTTTTCGGTCCTGTCGAACTATTTTATGAAAAAGGAACAGAGAGAGTTCTCTTTTAAGTGTTTTCTAGACTCTATAAACATGAAAAACCTTCGATTTTTCTATATTTAGACTCGTTAAACAAACATCAAAAGACCCATTTGGGACCGAACCACTCCTTCTTAGGGTTCATTAAAAATACTCTGAAGGAATTGTCCAAAGGATGAGATTACATCAACAAGAACATGTTATCCTCCTCAAGCTTGCATAAAAATAAAGAGGTACTCACCAGTAATGGTGGGGGAAAATTTGGGAAAGAGGTGTGTCTCTGTATTTGTGTTAATGGTAGTATGCATCACTCTTGAACATGGCACCCCCTTCATCATTTGAACCCTGGTTGGGAAATCCATTTGCTTCTCGTCTAGCCTTCTGCAAATTCCTATCTTGAGTCGTCTTTGAGTCAATGCTACCAAGACCAGTGTCATGCCATTCATATGTTCAAGATAATTTCAACCAAGTCCTCTATTGAGTTGGCCATCTGCAGTTGTCAATTCCTACCATGTTCGCCTTCCTTTTGTCAGTTTCAAATCATGTTCGTACTTTTCTCTACCCTAAATATGTTACTTATTTGATGTCATTTGATGGGGGATACATCAAGGCCCTCCTATGACGAGTCTTTTCCTGTCGACTTCAGTGCATTATCCAGGAACAAGACTTAGAAATTATTTGGTACCTTAGAGCTTGCATGCCTCAATGGTAGGTTTCTTCGCTTTCAACAGTGGATTTACATCATTGGTCCCTGATCGAGAGATTCCATCGAGTGTTCAACTTCAACTCATCTATTCACACTCATTGGATTGTACTATTGTACCTTGGGAGTCATTGACATCAATGGTGATTTCCCTCGCACTTGTTTACTGTTTTCATTAACGATCGGTAATCAAGTGGTTTCTAACCATGTTCAACTTCAACACCTGTAATCACATGGATAGATTCGTACTAATGGACAGCGGGATTGAAGACCCTGGACATCATCATTTTTTATCCAGGTTGTGATGGAGTATTTATGATTTGAATTGACACATAGATCCACTTTGTATGTCTCATGGATATATCTGTATCTGAGTTTTCCAATACATAGATCCACAGTGTATTCCTGGTGGCTATGTAGAATCTTGATGACATGGATCCACAGTGTATAATTGGTGGCCATGACTTATATTTTTTATTTTAATCATTTATAGTCTGAACATAGGAATGCCTACTTCATACATGGTATAATATTGTGCAGATGCTTGATTGTTTGCAAGTTCCTGATTGGTGCGCTCCTTGTTCCCGACACACACACACATTTTTACAAATTGTTTCTTCTGTCACGATATCCAACCTCATACTTTGGGGTGAATTTTGTTATACATAATTTTGGTCACCCTAGTGATGATTTCACAAACATGTGTTTAAGCTCCTAACGTGACTTTTTCCCCGAGAAAATCAACTTCTTTCCTCCTCTACAAGGCTTCTTTTTAGAAAGGGTCTGCAGGCTGCACATATTACACAGAGCGGAAATCTATCATTTCTGCAAGTTGCTCTATAGCTGGCCCATGGGATTTTCGTAGGCTGCTATATAGGCAAGGTGCAGCAATGTTCCAAAGATAAAAGAGGAAATAGGTTTCACAAAGTTTCTAGAAGGGCAATCTTCTAGAATGTGAGGTGGCATTCATATGGTTTCGATCCTACTAGTTTCTCTGATTTGGTGGGATCATCCTCATCCCTTTAAACCACTTCACCTTCTCCTATATAATCATGGGCTTCTCATGGAAAAGGTTAAGCAATATTAAGCAGAGAATTGATGAAAGAATAGGCTAAAGATTGTGTGAAGAATCTTGTTCGTAGTGATGCTTGAGGCCACCATTTTCCCATCAAGCTTTTGTGGATTATCTTCATGCAAATTTTGAAGCAAGTGTATGTGTGTGTTGGAACGAAGGACCACTAAAAGGGAACTTGCAACATCAAGGCAATTCGGTTGTATCTTCTACTTTTCATTAATATAATATGGTGGCATGTCTCTTTCCCATAAAATGATTAGTATTTTATTACATGATTCCTTGATCACATGTTTAGGTTGTCATTGAATTCTACTATTGTTTCTTTCACATTGGTTGGTTTTTGTTATCGCAGATATGATTCCACAAGAGCACTAGAGTGAAGCAGGGACAACAAAGATATAAGGAAGCGATTCATAAGGTATGTTATCTATTCCTCTTTTGGTAGTAAACTCAATGATCACAACTTAGGGAAAGCGTCTTGTTCCATCTCGTTTTTTTCTAGATCCAGGTTGATCTAGGGGGATTAGTTCATGTCTGCATCTACCAATTTACCCAATAATAGTTATGGTATGCATAAATACCTTCTATGCAAGTTCCGGGAACTTGGTTTCGTCTGATATGTCATGGTTGGAATACTTGAGCTTCCCGACATGACCCAGTAGCTCTAGTTCTACCTATACTCTAGCTGGTATGTGTGGTAGAAATTTTTTTGTTGTAGGTCTCTTATGGGGTGATCTTGGTATATGAACTTTGTCTTCCTACTATGGTGGCTGGTTCAAATTTCTAGCAACTTCCGGTTGTTCCCCCATCAACCATTCTAGCCAAGCCAAGGCATTCGTGGAGGTCTCCTCTGTTGGTTGCCCTGATATGGTCATTTGCGACTCATCTGGTTGCGCTGGTGCTTCCAGATTTTGTGTCATTATGTTAACCTCTAGGGCTACTTCGATAATTTTTTGCTACACTTCCTGTTGGGTTTCTACTTCCCCATTCTGAGGCACCTGCGTCGCTGCTGGTGTATCCACTTTCATGGCCTCTGCTTGTGGCTACTGAATTTCTTCCAGTATCAGTGTAGAGTTCACCGGTGTCCTCTCTGGGGATGGGATTTCGTCAATGTCGATGATCTCGGGCTACTGTTGCATGTTCACTTGTAGTGGTCCCCATGACCTAGTTTGAACCCTGGTTGATCTGGTTATCTAACTTGATTCTTCTAGCTTCGGTGGTGCCATAGTGGTGACTATCAAACATTTTCTCAGTTCTAATAACTTCTAGGAGTTATCTGGTCTCGCTCTGGTCATTCTGGCTTCTATTACTCTTTCTATGTTTTCCTTTCGCAAATAGACCAGTCACTCTCGTGCTCACGTGTTATATGGGCTGGTCACAAATCTTGTCGAGGAATCTTCCTCCATTATGTGTTTACTGCATCATAAATATGGGTTCAATGCATCTGTGGTGGTTTCGTACTTGCCATTATGTTTTCTTTTCCATCTCCCATTGGCAGGTTTAATGTGATGTCCCATCGACCCTTGTCGTGCTTTAATTCCACTTAGTGTTGTCATGTCATACTGCTTTTTTTTACTTTCTGTTTCCCACTTGTTTTCCCTCTGTATGTAACTGTTGTGCATGCCTTTGCCGAATTTGTGTTTTGAACATCATGTGGCCTTTTTATCCCTAGCATGTTGAATGCTTGTTTTTTTTTTTTACTGTGCAATGGGTGGTCGACTGTCGTTGTACAACTTCAGTCAGCTTCAGTTGATAATTCATTTGAGATCTGTGCCTGCCAAATCTCTTAATTGTATAGCTCTTCTGTCTATGATAGATTTTACCTCGTATGGTCCTAACCAATGCATTATGAGCTTCCCCGGGTGTTGAAACAACTTGTTGTCATAGAGAAATACTAGATCTCCTTCCTTAAACATTTTCTTCTTGATGAGTCTATCATTCCAATATTTCTCTCTTGCTTTCTGCACTTGTTGATGGAATATTGCTAGGATTCGGTCTTCCTCCATTGATAATAATTGATTCATTCTTTCTTGTACTATGCCTGGTTCTGTCATTTGTGTGATAGTTGCTACGCGTAAGCTGGGTACTAAAAATTCTAATGGCACTACTAATTCTTGGACATATACTAGCTTGAATGGTGTGTTCCCTATCAAATTTTTTCATGTGGTCCTATATCCCCATAATACTGCTGGTACTTTGAGGTCCCAGTCATCTCTGTTGACGTTATAGATCTTTGTCAGTGCATTCTCCAGAATTTTGTTGAAGGCTTCTACTGTGCCATTTGCTTGTGGGTGGTACAGTGTTCTCTTCTAGTGATGAACTTCAAACTCTTCAATCAACGTGTGGATGGTGCTATTTATGAAGTATGTGCCTTGGTTTCTCATCAAAACTCTTGGGCACCAAAATCTAGTGATGACTTGTTCAAACAAGAAGTGTGCAGTTGTCTTTGCACTGCAATCTTTTACTGATGTGGCTTCTGCCCATATTGTTAGGTATTTCTTCATGGTGATAATGTATCTTGCCCCTATTCTTTTGGCTGGAGGGTTAATTGGTCCCACAAAGTCAATTTCTCATTTATCAAATGCCTGTAATTTTACTTGTGGTCATAGTGGCATCTCGTCCCTTCTATTGGGTTTGCCTACGCTTTGACAGACATCACATCTATGACAATGCTCTTTCGATACCCTATGAATCATTGGCCACCATATTCCTACGCATAGTACCTTCTGCATGGTAGCGTTTCCTACATAATTCCCTCCTGTGATTCCCTCGTGGGATTCTACTAAAATTCTTGGTCATTCATGCTCTAATACGTACCTTCACAAGATGTTGTATGCGCCCATCTTGTATAGGTGTCCTGTGATCAATTGATAGTTGGTTGTGCGGACTACCAGGCTCTTGTTCTGCTTGGTGCTATATTCTTGCGGCGTAGTACCTGTGCTCAAGTACTAGATGATATCTGCAAAGTAGTCATCAACAATCTATACTAAGAATAATTGTGCATATGGAAAGTTGTCTTCTAAATTTGTAGGTTCTTCTCTATTTGTGACCCTAGATAGTTGGTCAGGTCTGTATTCAATTTCTCTGCTTTAACTATTACTTAAAAAGAAAATTCTTGAAATAGCAGTAACCATTGACAGATTCTCCCCCCCCAACACTAGCTTGTTGACTAGGTATTTCAGGGTTGAGTGATCTGTAAACGTCTTAAAGTGTTTTCCCAATAGGTAATGTATGAACTTATGTAGTGCATATACCATATCTAGGCCTTTTCTTTCTGTCATGTTATAATTCTGTTTCAAGTCTGATAACTTTCTTCTTGCAAACTCTATCAGATGATCCAAGTCTCCTGCTCCTAGTTGCGCTAAGATAGCTCCTAGTGCTATCACTGATGCATCTACATGCACATGGAATGTCTTTTCCCAGTCTGGAAATACTAATATTGGTGTGGTAACCATCTTTTCCTTCAGCGTATCTAGACCGTGTTGAAACTCATCATTCCATTGATACTTTCTATCCTTCCTCAACAATTTTTCCATTGGGGTTGTGATCTGTGCATACCCTTTAATGAATTTCCTATAGTATCATGTGTTCCCTAACGTTTCTCTTAGCTGGTAGACTATTTTTGGTGCTGGTAAGTTAACAATGATGACGATATTGGACGGATCCACTAATAAGACTTGTTTGCATACTATATGGCCCAATAGTATCCTAAATGATGTTCCAAATATGAATTTATTGATATTCAGTGATATCTGGCACTGTCTACATCTCTCTAACATCAGTCGTAGCACTTCCACATGGTTTTTCATCAGACTGTAAACTGTTCAGTCATCCAGGTATACTTCACGAAACTGATGGATGAATTCCTTAAATGTTGCGATGACCACTCTGGAGAATATTGTGGTGCATCCTTCAGTCCAAATGGCATGAATGTGTACTGATAAGATCCCCATTCCATCGCAAACATGGTCTTGTGTCTGTCCTCTTGTGTTATTAATCTAATGGTAGCCTGAGAATCCATCAGTGAATGAGTAAGCTTTGTGTTCCCCCACATTCTCTAACACTTCATCTGTGAAAGGTGTAGGGAATGGGTTGTGTAGACATGCATCATTCAACTTCCTAAAGTCAATGCATATCTTGATCCCTCTTCCTTGTTTTGTGTCCTGTACTACCATCGGGCTTATCCATTTTGATTCCTCAACTGGTCCAATGATGCCGTCTTTGAGCATCCTATCAATCTAATATTTAACTTTATGTTTATATATGGGGTTTAGTCTATAGGTTCGTTGTCTAATAGGTCTCATATAAGGTCTAAGTGGTATCTTCATCCCTCCCAGTTCTTCGGCTATACGCTTCATCTCTGTAAATGTTGTGGGAAAAAGGTCGCTATATTCATGCAACAATTTTGTGATGCTTTCTATTGTTTGATAATCCCAGTAGTCTCCAATGTTGGCCATTTTGGGCTGCTCATTTGTCCCGATGTTAACTTTCTTTACCTTGATTGGCATGACAATGACTTCTGATTCTATGGGTGGTCCTTCCACATCTCTTTCACCTTCTACTTATTTGATCTTAATGTCGCATGGTTCATATTCATCAGGTGCTTCCTCTTGTATATGATAACATGACAGTAGTACCTTGACTGTCTTTTTATTCTATTGTTTCTCTTCTGTGATAAATTCTATTTCCAATTCTTTGATGAATAATACTCCTTTGATTCGTTTGAGAGTTGCGTCTATGTTGGGGTTCTCATGCTCGAATGAGAAAGTGATTGTGAAGTTCTGTTGCATTGTCCTCCATTGTGTAGTTCCTTTGCACAATTCATGGTCTATATACCAGTTCGTGTGTATTCCCTATAAATTATGTATGAAGTGATGAGGCCATTCCTCTGGTGGTGTCATTTTCCACAGCATTTTTCACTTCGCCAAGTGTTCCACTCGTGCCTCTTGTCCTTGGTATTTCTGTTGTTTTTTGTATTCCTGTTCTGCACCAAACCTTATACACAGTAGTCATTTACATCGATACCATTCTGTAATGGTTTATTTATGTGCGCCCCACCATCTTGTGGGTGTGGCCTTAAGTGCTAAGTCAAGTACTAACAATTGCTAGTTTTCTAATATTTCGTCTTCATATTGTGTTAAGAATGTTTCCAAATCCTTTTGTCCATGGAAACTGGGTGGTTCTCTAATTTCTGTGCCTACCCATGTTACTGCGTGGTCTTTTCTTGTACATCTTCGCATGGATACTTCGTGTAGTCTCTGCTGCCAGTTTTCTAACCTGTTGTCTGAGTCTGTTGCGCATGAAGTAATGCTTCACCAATTGAGTACCCCATCTGCAGTTGGGTTTACGTAATCCTCATCATGCACATTTGTTCTATACAACTGACCAATCTCCTCTAAGTCCAGGCAAGTGGGTTCTATGAACCTCTCCTCTTCTGATGGATCTAGTGGTGCTATGACCTTGTATTCTCTAGATTCAAATGTCATTTTCCTGGTTTTCAAATTGATTATGGTTTGGTTGTCAATCTCCCAATCCAGATCAAGCAGTGTCGGGTAAGGTGTTGTGTCGTCCACTATTTCAATGACTTCAAAGTTTGTTTTAGTGCACAATCCATCAAGATCTATTGTTACTCCTTTCAGTCTACCTATTGGTAGGACTCTATGCTGGTTGGCTAGTTTTAATTGGACATTTGAGTATCCCAGTGTTGTCTCTCCCATAAATTTCCATGTCTTCTTTGGTAGCACATTCACTTTAGATCCTAGGTCTAGTATAATGTCTCCCATGTTGAAATCCCCAATGTTAGCATTTAGTCTAAATTCTCTACTTGTTCTTCTTCGGGTGTGTACGTGATTGGCGGTTTTTGGTTCTACTTTTTCTTCCGTCTCACTACTACATTTATCTAGTATGTTTTGCAATATTTTCACAGATGAAGGATCACTTAATACTTTCACGCATGATTGCAAAAAGCCTTTGATTGTACTTACTTGTCCCTTGGGTTGTGTTCCATTGGTATGATCCAATGATGGAGGCATCTCATATTCTGGGGTTTCCTTGAATGGTTGCACAATTGAAGTCAACGTTGTGTCCTCCTTCTAAAATTATTGTTTGTCTTCCTTTAATTTCTCCTTTTCTTTTGGCGCGTTGAACTACTTTCTTGGTTCGATTTTCTTCTTTACCCATTGGTTCTGTGTCGGTTCCTGTCGAATTGTTTCACTTCCAATTTTCGTTCCTCCATGAGTGACTATATTGATGTTTCTTCCATCATCCCTAGCTTCGGTTGAAATCCACTGGACATTCTGATTGTTCTCGTTCCTCTTTTCTTGAATATTTACTAGTAGTGTTGTGTAATGATCCCAAGCCATTATGCAAGGATCATCACAGTTTTGGTGTCTTTTTAAACTTTTTCTGAGTGAGGTATTTTGTCAAATAGTTTGTTGATCTATTTGTTTAGATGTGTTTATATGTGTGTATGTAGCAAATAACAAAAAGAGATAACCATGGAACATACCTCAACCATATGCAATAAGATAAACAAGCCAAAACATCTCAAATCTTCTTTATTCATAGAATAGAAGAACCTGCTACAATGAAGATGTCGATCTGGAATGGTCAATAAATGGCCAAGATGATAGACAATAGATAACAAGTATGAGCTGCTAAAAAATGCTCCCGAAAATACAAAATAAGCCTCCAAAGGCTGGATAAGAGATGAAGACCAATTCCATGTGCCAAACTCCTCACTGCTGGAAGATGCCACACTCTACTGGATAATTGAAGCTCCTCAACAATTCGGCCCTGGTGCCAAAGATGTCTAATCACCTCCAGAAAGATGCCAAACAATAGATAGGGTGATGGTAAGAACAACCCAGGTGCCTGAATCTCCAAATCCACTCTCAAACCCTATAGATCTGAACTCCTCCATTGAATGGTGTGCCCCACTAGATGACTAAAGCCCTAGATAATTTGGCCCTGATGAAGGATGCCTCCAAATTCTCTGAAACTATCCACAATGATAGATCATGACACTGCAATGAGAACCCAAGTGCTAAAATCCTCAAAATACCTGCTAGATCCTTAGATCTAGCTACCCTCCAAATAATGGTGCGCCCTCCTCTTGGGAAAACGTCCCACTCTCAATACAAATAGATCCTCCACTGAAAGACTCTGGAAAACCACCAAGAATGATGCCAAGACACCTGCAAAGGAAACCCAATACCTGGAATTTCCGAAATCCCTTCTCCTCAGCAAGGACAAATCCTTCCTCAATGAATGGCGTGCCCCCCCCTTGCTAGAAACCCCCAATTGGTGCACCCTCTCTCTATCTACACAAGCAACTGATGTGGAATCCTCCTGCAAATGAGTAGATATGGAACTAGAATGGTGTGGGAGCGTAATGCAGCTCCGAGACCAATCTTGGGACAAGTTAGGTGGAATCTTTCACCACCGAATCATCCTCTAGGGTTTGTTAAGTCAAAACCCTCAAAACCCCCAATGTTGGGATCACTAGCTAGAAGCCAGAAATCAAAATAAGATCATACATGAATGAATGAGAAGAGGCCCTTGCCTTTCCTTTATACTTTTTGGCTCACCTTGTCCCTCCAAAGTGACTTTCATTTTATTAATATTTAATTATTTAATTAAATCACTTTAATTAATTAATTAACCTTTTTACCTTTGAAAAGCTCCTTATCTCTCCGTGTGGCTTCCCTGGCCACTGAAAGTCACTTCTAGCCATCCCATTCTGTAGTGTTGCTCCTCCCGATTCCAATGAGCTATTACACTGAGAGGTTCCTCCAAGTAATGTGCCAAAAATGACCTCTTCAGTGAATTCCATTGACTTATAGCTCAAAATAGTCAAAATCCTGGAAATCGTCGGAATGCAACGAAACCAAAGCCAACCTGTGCGGAATGGCTCATAATGATGGAATATGATCATCAATGCAAGTTGTACCCCACAATGCCTCTCAAATACCCTTGTACTCACTATAGCATCCATCTGACTACTCTGGTCATCATAAATCTCTTCCCTATGATGATGTCCCAAAGTGGGGACATTACAGTCCTCCCTGCTAGAAAATTGCTTGTCCTCAAGAAATACCCAAATCCCTCCAAGTAAAATACCAGGATCCCATGTCCACCTGTGGGATACATAGTAGAACCCATCCAATGATGAACAATAGCACACTCCACCCCCTGGCTCCCATATCAGGAAGTGAACTGCAATACTCTGTGAAGAACAGTCCTAGAAGATATCAACCCTGTGAACCTCCTGCACCTGACCCATGGCCTCATCTCAGAATGAGTCCATCCTCCAAATCTCTACCAAGATCCACACGGCCTCCATCAACTGCACATGTTGATTCCTGACTGAGGTGATGCAAGACCTCTGTGAGGCACTCGCAATCGATGTGCTCCTCTCAACATTGAAGATCAATGGAAAGTTAGAGTAACTTTCCCCTGCCATGGTCCACTCTCCCCTGTCGGTCAATGAATTGCTCAGTCCTGAAATCCCTGGGTCCCATGCTAACCTCTCTCAAAGATCCTCATGCTGCCACTGCACTACTCTGACCATGACTGTCTTCCCTCTGAATACATCCTGAACCCTTCTCTCCTGGGTTCTCCAGCTAAAATACCTGTGACCATTGGACCTGTTTTCCAGAAACTGTATCTGTATAGGCATCTCTATAGAAGAAGTACCTATCCAAACCTCTCCATGCCCTATCATTATGGCCAAGCAGAAGAAAAGGGCTCACCCCATAGGACAAGTACCTGCAGACCCACTCCAAACCAAACCAAGGTGGAGTGTGTGGTTCTCTGGTGCAACCTGGGTCAACATGAACATCGTGCTAACAAAACGGACTCCGAGGTCCCATGGAAAAATTGGAATTTTATCACATCCAATCTCCTACAACTTCTCCTGTGTGAGAATAATCACTGTCAGAAGCCCTATGTGCTCATCTTCTATCCTCCTCATGTTGCTATCAATGATAAACGTGTCAGAAAAGGGTAGCAGACATATCTGCAACTGACTGTAGGACTAGAGAGTGTCACAGGCTTTGGTCAATCCCAAGGATTCGACCAAAAGCTCGTCCAATGGTATCCATGATAACTTCTCGCCTGTAGTCATCATTAACCCCCAATCATCAGGTACAATCGGAAGCAACTCCTCCAACTACTGGTAAACCACTCTCCATCTCCCATCACCCAGGCATCTGCTAAAATGGTGAAGGTGATCTCTCATAACTAGGTGTTGTTGCAAAGGAGTGACATCTGCATGCTCCCCTAGGAGTGTCTCCTCCCTGTAAGGCACTATACCCCTCTGAATCCCACCATACATCTTGGCATGACTCTGTGAACTATCCCTCATCATCGTATGCTCCGGCATACTCATGTCATCTCTTGCAGACTCATGCTATATGATTGATCCTGGGCATGCTGCTGGATCAATCTCTATATGGAGATCAACCACTCCCAAGACACAAATGGAAGTGTCCCCCATAAACTGGTGCTCCTCTTCTAGGTCATAAACATCCTCTACCATCGTGACTGACTGATACATCTGAGTGTCCACTAAGACAGATGAAGTGGATCTTTGTTGGATCTCCTCAAGGGACTCATCTATCCTAGACTCTGGTTCTTGAAGGGTGGTCTGTGTGCCTCTCAAGAGTCCTCGACTGCTCTCCAACTCCTAAGTGAGTTGGTCCATCCCCAACTCCTTCTCCCTCAGACCCTCATGATACATCTCACCAACCCTTAATAGATAGTCCCTGTCTGTCAGCAACTATTGGTAGTCAGTCTTCATCATAGACACTCTCTCCCAGAGAGTGTGAAAATCATCCATAGAAAATCCTCCATCTGAGCTACCCAATTCCACTGATGCTCTCCAATAGTAATCTGCCATCCCTGCATGCATGCCATCAATACGTCTAGTGGTTTCCTAGATCATAGCCTCACTAAATTTCAGCTATGTTGCTAAGTGTTGTGACTCCTGATCATGGTCATACTCAGGTGCCATCTCAGACCCCTCACTGCTAGTGTAAGTCCTGCTAGTGCCACCTCTAGAATTCCCCAAAACACTCTCTACATAAGATGATGTGTTGAACTGTCCACTGTCTACTGTGCTGCTAGGTACTCCTGTATGCCACTGCATCCCATCACTAGATGCCATCTCCCCCTGACTCACACTGTATTCTGTATGAGCAACTGTATCCTCCTGTGCACTGAACTTGCTACTATCTTCTGCGCCTGGATCCCATAGAGATGTATCTAGACACGTGCTATGGTCATCCTGACTACTAAAAAGTGCATCCTCATCAATGTAGACCGATCCTGGAAGTAAGTGCTGCATCAACCTGCCATCCTCTAGAATTCGCTCAACCAATGGAGTCTCCAACATCTGTGACTCCATCTCCTCTCGCTGACCTATATGTGTGAGGTCAACTGCCAATACTTCATGTACCTCCTCCTAGGTCTGTGGGTCTACTTGTCCATGGTGTGCATCCCTCACACTAGGCTCATCCATCATACCTGATGTGCCACTGATCTCCTCATGTGACGTGGCTATCATGGATGTCTGAACAGGTGACAGATGTGTCACGGCTCCCATAGGAAGCTCATCATCTCTAGGTGCTAACACGTGTGACTCCTCACTAGTGTCACTACTCTGCTGAGGCGTAAGGTCATCAATGGTATGTGATGTGTCTGTTGAGACACTAGTGCTATCGTCCTGTCCATCCTGCTGCCTATCCACTACACAAGAGTCATCATCCTCCTCAAGCATGCAAGCATCAGTAGCCTTCGTGCAAGAGTCATCATCACTATCCTCTGAGGTAGAGTCACTATCACTAGCCTCTGTGAAAGATTCATTGTCATCATCCGACTGTTCTGAATCAACCTCTATCGCTCCATCCTCAAACATCTCATCATCACTGTCATAGTGTGTCTCAACATTGTGCCCCTGGTCCTTACCCCTACACCTATGATCTGGTTCCCACGACCCCTTGCAACTGTAGAAAGGTTGCATGGGTGTGGGGTTTCTCTGTGCTTCCTTCCATCTAGCTGTCATAGATCTTTTTTCCTCTGCCATGCCGACCCAATGTGCAACCTCATCTTTGCTCCAGCTATGATTTTTATAGGATACAAAATGATGGAATGTCACTAGATCTCTGAGAATCTCATTGAGGTTTTGATATTCCTTATCATACTCAACAATATCTCTAGTAAAGTCCAAAATATCCATAGATTTGTTTTCCTCTGCTATGTTGACCCAATATGTAATCTCCTCTTTGCTCCACCTAGGATTTTTTATAGATAAAAACTGTTGGAATGTCAATTGAGCCCTAGTT
>ML782912.1:593634-607577 GCA_009831015.1 Picea engelmannii
TATGTAATCTCCTCTTTGCTCCACCTAGGATTTTTTATAGATAAAAACTGTTGGAATGTCAATTGAGCCCTAGTTTCCTCCCCAAGGGTGTAATATTCCCCTTTACAGATCATACTCTCTCTAGCAAGGTAAAACAAATCCATATCCTTCCAACTATCCATAAAGACCCCCCAGGTTTGCAGGATTTAAGCTCTGATACCACTATAGTGATCCCAAGCCATTATGCAAGGATCATCACAATTTTGGTGTCTTTTTAAACTTTTTCTGAGTGAGGTATTTTGTCAAACAGTTTGTTGATCTATTTGTTTATATGTGTTTATATGTGTGTATGCAACAAATAATAGAAAGAGATAACCATGGAACATACCTCAACCATATGCAATAAGATAGACAAGCCAAAACATCTCAAATCTTCTTTATTCATAGAATAGAAGAACTTGCTACAATGAAGATGTCGATATGGAATGCTCAATAGATGGCCAAGATGATAGACAATAGATAACAAGTATGAGCTGCTACAAAATGCTCCCGACAATACAAAATAATCCTCCAAAGGCTAGATAAGAGATGAAGACCAATGCCAAGTGCCAAACTCCTCACTGCTGGAAGATGCCACACTCTGCTGGATAATTGAAGATCCTCAACAATTTGGCCCTGGTGCCAAAGATGTCCAATCACCTCCAGAAAGATGACAAACAGTAGATCAAGTGATGGGAAGAACAACCCAGGTGCCTGAATCTCCAAATTCACTCTCAAACCCTGTAGATCTAAACTCCTCCACTGAATGGTGTGCCCCACTAGATGACTGAAGCCCTAGATAATTCGGCCCCGATGAAGGACGCCTCCAAATGCTCTGAAACTCTCTACAATGATAGGTCAGAACACTGCAATGAGACCCCAAGTGCTCAAATCCTCAAAATACCTGCTAGATCCTTAGATCTAGCTACCCTCTAAAAAATGGTGTGCCCTCCTCTTGGGAAAACGTCCCACTCTCGATACAAATAGATCCTCCACTAAAAGACTCCAGAAAACCACCAAGAATGATTCCAAGACACCTGCAAAGGAAACCCAATACCTGGAATTCCCAAAATCCCTTCTCCTCAGCTAGGATGAATCCTTCCTCAATGAATGGTGTGTCCCCCCCTTGCTGGAAGCCCCCAACTAGTGCACCCTCTCTCTATCTACACAAGAAACTGATGTGGAATCCTCCTGCAACTGAGTAGATCTGGAACTAGAATGGTGTGAGAGAATATTGCAGCTCCAAGACCAAGATTGGGACAATCTAGGTAGAATCTTTCACCACCAAATCGTCCTCTAGGGTTTGTTAAGTCAAAACCCTCAAAAGGGATCATTATGGTTTTGGTGTCTTTTTAAACTTTTTCTGAGTGAGGTATTTTGTCAAACAGTTTGTTGATCTATTTGTTTAGATGTGTTTATATGTGTGTATGCAGCAAATAACAAAAAGAGATAACCATGGAACCCATATGCAATAAGATAGACAAGCCAAAGCATCTCAAATCTTCTTTATTCATAGAATAGAAGAACTTGCTACAATGAAGATGTCGATCTGGAATGCTCAATAGATGGCCAAGATGATAGACAATAGATAACAAGTATGAGTTTCTACAAAATGCTCCTGACAATACAAAATAAGCCTCCAAAGGATGGATAAGAGATGAAGACCAATGCCAAGTGCCAAACTCCTCACTGCTGGAAGATGCCACAATCTGCTGGATAATTGAAGCTCCTCAACAATTCGGCCCTAGTGCCAAAGATGTCCAATCACCTCCAGAAATATGCCAAACAGTAGATCGGGTGATGGTAAGAACAACCCAGGTGCCCTAATCTCCAAATCCACTCTCAAACCCTGTAGATATGAACTCCTCCACTGAATGGTGCGCCCCACTAGATGACTGAAGCCCTAGATAATTCGGCCTTAATGAAGGATGCCTCAAAATGCTCTGAAACTCTCCACAATGATAGATCAGGACACTGCAATGAGAACCCAAGTGCTCAAATCCTCAAAATACTTGCTAGATCCTTAGATCTAGCTACCCTCCAAATAATGGTGCGCCCTCCTCTTGGGAAAATGTCCCACTCTCAATACAAATAGATCCTCCACTGAAAGAATCCGAAAAACCACCAAGAATGATGCCAAGACACCTACAAAGGAAACCCAATACCTGGAATTCCTGAAATCCCTTCTCCTCATCTAGGACAAATCCTTCCTCAATGAATGGTGCACCCCCCCCCTTGCTGGAAACCCCCAACTGGTGCACCCTCTCTCTATCTACACAAGCAACTGATGTGGAATCCTCTTGCAACTGAGTAGATATGGAACTAGAATGGTGTGGGAGCTTATTGCATCTCCGAGACCAATCTTGGGACAAGCTAGGTTTAATCTTTCACCACCGAATCGTCCTCTAGGGTTTGTTAAGTCAAAACCCTCAAAACCCCGAATGTTGGGCTCACTAGCTCAAACTCAGAAATCAAAATACGATCATACATGAATGAACGAGAAGAGGCCCTTGCCTTTCCTTTATACTTTTTGGCTCACCTTTTCCCTGCAAAGTGACTTTCATTTTATTAAGATTTAATTAATTAATTAAATCACTTTAATTAATTAATTAACCTTTTTACCTTTGAAAAGATCATTATCTCTCCTTGTGGCTTCCCTGGCCACTGAAAGTCACTTCTAGCCATCCCATACTATAGTGTTTCTCCTCTCGATTCCAATGAGCTATTACATTGAGAGGTTCCTCCAAGTAATGTGCCCAAAATGACCTCTTCAGTGAATTCCATTGACTTATAGCTCAAAATAGTCAAAATCCTGGAAATCATCGGAATGCAATGAAACCAAAGCCAACCTATGAAGAATGGCTCATAATGATGGAATATGAACATCAATGCAAGTTGGACCACAAAATGCCTCTCAAATACCCCTGTACTAGCTATAGCATCCATCTGGTTACTCTGGTCATCATAAATCTCTGCCCTGTGATGATGTCCCAAAGTGGGGACATTACAGTCCTCCCTGCTAGAAAATTGCTTGTCCTCAAGCAATACCCAAATCCCTCCAAGTAAAATACCAGGATCCCATGTCCACCTGTGGGATATATAGTAGAACCCATCCAATGATGAAAAATAACACACTCCACCCCCTGCCTCCCATATCAGGAAGTGAACTGCAATACTCTCTGAAGAACAGTCCTAGAAGATATCAACCCTATGACCCTCCTACACCTGACCCATGGCCTCATATCGGAATGAGTCCATCCTCCAAATCTATACCAAGATCCACATGGCCTCCATCAACTGCACGTGTTGATGCCTGACTGAGGTGATGCAAGACCTCTGTGAGGCACCCACAATCGATGCGCTCCTCTCAACACTGAAGATCAATGTAAAGTTAGAGTAACTTTCCCCTGCCATGGTCCACTCTCCCCTGTCAGTCAATGAACTTATCAATCCTACAATCCCTGGGTCCCATGCTAACCTCTATCGAAGATCCTCATGCTGAAACTACACTACTTTGACCATGACTGTCTGCCCCCTGAATACATCCTGAACCCTTCTCTCCTGGGTCCTCCAGCTAAAATCCCTCCAAGTAAAATACCAGGATCCCATGTCCACCTATGGGATATATAGTAGAACCCATCCAATGATGAAAAATAGCACACTCCACCCCCTGCCTCCCATATCAGGAAGTGAACTGCAATACTCTGTGAAGAACAGTCCTAGAAGATATCAACCCTTTGAACCTCCTGGACCTGACCCATGGCCTCATCTCGGAATGAGTCCATCCTCCAAATCTCTACCAAGATCCACACGGCCTCCATCAACTGCACGTGTTGATGCCCGACTGAGGTGATGCAAGACCTCTATGAGGAACCCGCAATCGATGCGCTCCTCTCAACACTGAAGATCAATGTAAAGTTAGAGTAACTTTCCCCTGCCATGGTCCACTCTCCCCTATCGTTCAATGAACTTCTCAATCCTACAATCCCTGGGTCCCATGCTAACCTCTATCGAAGATCCTCATGCTGACACTGCACTACTCTGACCATGACTGTCTGTCCCCTGAATACATCTTGAACCCTTCTCTCCTGGGTCCTCCAGCTAAAATACCTGTGACCATTGGACCTATTGTCCAGAAAATGTATCTGTATAGGCATCTCTGTAGAAGAAGTACCTATCCAAAACTCTCCATGCCCTATCATGATGGCCAAGCAGAAGAAAAGGTCTCGCCCCATAGGATAAGTACCTGCAGACCCACTCCAAACCAAACCAAGGTGGAGTGTGTGGTTCTCTGGTGCAACCTGGGTCAACATGAACATCGTGCTAACAAAACGGACTACGAGGTCCCATGGAAAACTTGGAAGTTTATCACTTCCAATCTCCTCTAAATGCTCATGTGTGAGACTAATCATTTTCAAAAGCCCTATGTTCTCATCTTCTATCCTCCTCATGCTGCTATCAATGATAAACGTGTCGGAAAAGGGTAACAGAGATATCTGCAGCTGACTGTAGGACTGGAGAGCATCACAGGCTTTGGTCAATCCCAAGGATTCGACCAGAAGCTCATCCATCGATATCCATGATAACTGCTCACCTGTAGTCATCACTAACCCCCAATCATCAGGTACAATCGGAAGCAACTCCTCCAACTGCTAGTAAACCAATGATCCCAAGCCATTATGCAAGGATCATCACTGTTTTGGTGTCTTTTTAAAACTTTTTCTGAGTGAGGTATTTCATCAAACACTTTGTTGATCTACTTTTTAGATGTGTTTATATGCGTGTATGCAGCAAATAATAGAAAGAGATAACCATGGAACATACCTCAACCATATGCAATAAGATAGACAAGCCAAAACATCTCAATTCTTCTTTATTCATAAAATAGAGAAACCTGCTACAATGAAGATGTTGATCTGGGATGCTTAACAGATGGCCAAGAATATAGACAATAGATAAGAGATACTACAAAATTCTCTTGCTAATAGAAAATATGCGTCCAAAGGCTGAATAAGAAATGAAGATCCATGCCAAGTACCAAACTCCTCACTGCTGGAAGATGCCACACTCTGCTGGATAATTGAAGCTCCTCAACAATTCGGCCCTGGTGCCAAAGATGTTCAATCACCTCCAGAAAGATGCCAAACAGTAGATCGGGTGATGGTAAGAACAACCCAGGTGCCTGAATCTCCAAATCCACTCTCAAACCCTGTAGATCTGAACTCCTCCACTGAATGGTGCGTCCCACTAGATGACTGAATCCCTAGATAATTTGGCCCTGATGAAGGATGCCTCCAAATGCTCTGAAACTCTCCACAATTATAGATCAGGACACTGCAATGAGAACCCAAGTGCTCAAATCCTCAAAATACCTACTAGATCCTTAAATCTAGCTACCCTCCAAATAATGGTGCACCCTCCTCTTGGGAAAACGTCCCACTCTTAATACAAATAGATCCTCCAATGAAAGACTCCAGAAAACCACCAAGAATGATGCCAAGACACCTGCAAAGGAAACCCAATACCTGGAATTCCCGAAATCCCTTCTCCTTAGCTAGGACGAATCCTTCCTCAATGAATGGTGCGCCCCCCTTTGCTGGAAACCCCCAACTAGTGCACCCTCTCTCTATCTACACAAGCAACTGATGTGGAATCCTCCTTCAACTGAGTAGATCTGGAACTAGAATGGTGTGGGAGCGTATTGCAGCTTCGAGACCAATCTTGGGACAAGCTAGGTGGAATCTTTCACCACCGAATCGTCCTCTAGGGTTTGTTAAGTCAAAACCCTCAAAACAATGTTGGGCTCACTAGCTAGAAGCCAAAATTCAAAATAAGATCATACATGAATGAATGAGAAGAGGCCCTTGCCTGTCCTTTATAATTTTTGGCTCACCTTGTCCCTCCAAAGTGACTTTCATTTTATTAATATTTAATTAATTAATTAAATCACTTTAATTAGTTAATTAACCTTTTTACCTTTGAAAAGCTCCTTATCTCTCCTTGTGGCTTCCCTGGCCACTAAAAGTCACTTCTAGCCATCCCATCCTATAGTGTTTCTCCTCCTAATTCCAATGAGCTATTACACTGAGAGGTTCCTCCAAGTAATGTGCCCAAAATGACCTCTTCAGTGAATTCCATTGACTTATAGCTCAAAATAGTCAAAATCCTGGAAATCGTCGGAATGCAACGAAACCAAAGCCAACCTGTGCGGAATGGATCATAATGATGGAATATGATCATCAATGCAAGTTGGACCCCACAATGCCTCTCAAATACCCCTGTAATCACTATAGCATCCATCTGGCTACTCTGGTCATCATAAATATCTTCCCTATGATGATGTCCCAAAGTGGGGACATTACATGTTGGACATTCCTCTGTCTCATGGTCCGATGCGTGACAATGTATACAAGTTGTTGGTGGAAGTGGACATTCCCATGCATAATAACCCGGTTGATGACAATTGTGACATGCGTCTAGTACTCTACCGCATCTGAAACCTCCTCTGGATCATCCTCTTCCTCAATATCCTTCTTAGTCACCTCTTGACACGTTATATTGTGGTGCCTGATTACACTGCGCGGTATTGTACTGGGTTTGTGTCAGGTTGTACTGTGGCTGCACATTATTGTATGGTTGTTGCACAGTATCATACTACTACTGCGTATTATTGTATGGATTTGGGGCTTGATTGAATTGTGGCGTTACTTGCTCATTCATCATTTTTCCCTGTACCTTGTATGTATATGATGTTATTTCCCACATAAGCTCCATAGTTCTACAATTTTTTTTGTCATGGCTTGCTCACTTACAAAAGGTGCAATATGAATTCATTGGAACTGTCCGGTATTTCTACATCATCATGCAGTGATAAGGGTCGTGACCCCGTTTATTGCATATTTTGCACCATAATCATCCCTATGGTAGCAGATTTGGCATACCTGTTTCCATATATTGCGTGAATGTTGGGAATTCGTTCTTGTGGTGTCCTTTCGTCCTGCATGAAGTACACAAAAGAACTTCTTGTTTGTCTTTGTTCTTATTCCGGTTCAGCTGAAATGTTAAATTATTCAAATCCTCCTTCAATTCCTCGATAGTGGGGTCCATCTATTGGTACTAATTCTCTTCTAGTTGCAAGGATGCATACAAATCCTCTACCTGCATTTGAAATTTCTATTGTCGTAAGGGTTATTGTAAGTGTGGGAGTAGTGATTTGAAAAACAGAGGCCGATGTTGCATCTCATTCATAAGGTATTTTAGTTTTCCCTTTAGTCTCTTGAATCTTTGATCAATCTCCCATACAAACTCTCCTATTTTCGGTCTTATCTCAATCATCTCGTTCATGTACTGATCCTCTGAGATCATCTTATGGAACTCATTAATCAATATCTTCTTAATGTCTGCCAGTGTCCTCATCATCCCAGGGGCACTATTTGTGTCTAGAATCATGTACCAGTCTAGTGCACGGTCTCTTAGCATAATCACTAGCTATGCGAGTTTGGTATCTTCATCAGTGATTTGTTTTTCCTCCCATGTATTTTCAAAAATGAACAAATTCTTCTAAGGGTCTTCTGCTACTTCTCCTCGAAATTATGGTAATCTGATAGTGGGATCATGTCCTTTCATTCTGAATACTAAATTACTTCCTCCCGACAATGGAACCATTTGTTAATTTAACTGATTTCTTTTACTATCTGATTTATTGACCCAGGGTTCATGTCTTTTGGGTTTCCAACAAAGCCTCTAAAACTATCGGTCCTCCTGGTAAACCAGAAGGCAACATAGTACATAGAGTGCACTGCACAGTCTCACCTGAGATAGGTTTAAATGAGTGGCTATAAGACTCAGGTGTTTACAGCCTAGGATTGAGTATGAGATAGGGGGTTATTAATATGAGCCATCTACTATGAATTGTGATTGAAATCTACCATTAATCATGGGTGTGCATCTATCTTTCAAAGTTTATTTCGTGAACAATGTAATCGTATTCCATAAAAATGTATTAACTCGTTCCTTAAGCATAACAATTAGTTGTTGAAAGAAAACAAATATATACATGCATTCATCACAATACACAGATATTATCATGGTTCAACCCCTCCTAGGCTACATCCACAAATATTTAACTCTTGGCTCTTTGATTATGGTAGTTTGACATCTCCAGTGCCATGTTCTTACAATTCCCTCTGATGGGTAAGATCTGTATGAGGAAAACTAGATCGCACTAGGCTCCATAGCATGCAATATAATCCTCAGATCTTCCTCCTCTCCTTAGCTCAACAACTTACAAAATTGGTCCATAACCATATTACATAATGCATCAACTCGTACCTAGCTATGATAGAACATTACAAAAGTTGAACTAATACAAAGGTGAATAAACCTCTCTATGATACTTGTGTATATCTATTTATATATATCGGGCTCTTCAGCCATTTACAATGTATTACCAAAACCCTAACCCTACTGACATTAGGTCTTCCTCCCATTCATGTGTGTTATTCTTCCTCCAGCTGTCGCTTTCCTTGTGCATGCTTTCTTTCATGTTATGTTACCTTCCATCTGTTACTTATGTTTATGCACACTTTCTTTCCCACGATCATCCTTCTTTCCACTTTGCCTAGGTGCCAACAGTTTCTTTGAAATCAATCAATCAATCAATCAATCCTTTGACATCAATAATTTGACATCAATGAAAACATGATCCAATAATCTCCCCCTTTGGCATTGATGACAATACCAATATTGATGTCGACACCAATCATTGATGTCAACATGTATACAAGGCATTGATCTGCATCAATAGTCATCTTAATCACATCAATGTGACTATCTCTCCCCCTTTGTCATCAATGACAAAGGGTCATTCTCCCCTTGGGGATGCTCCCCCTACCTGAACTCTCCTTGGGGATGCTCCCCTTGTCTAAATGCCTTTGATATTCTTCTAAATAATCTCACCCCTTTTGAACAAGAGATAACATTACGATGTAATGTTGAAGATATATCGATCATGCTCCCCCTCTGACCATCGTGTTGATTAAGGTTGGTTGTCATTGATGTCAACCCTTGAAGAAATACCCATAACAAAAGGTTTTGGTAATGGACACAACATTGTTTGATGTAAATATGACTCATTATTGTCTTTTCATGGTCGATAAAAAGTAAATATGGATGAACTCCAAAGTGGTCCACTTATGGTGAAAGCCCTCATGGGAAGATGTTTTGCGGAGTAAGAGAACCCATGCTTAATTGTGGAATAATGAGATGACTGACAATGAATTTGTCAGGTAAACTATCCTATATGGATAGTTCTTATTATTCCATTTCTGGTGGTATGTGGAACGTCACATAACTCCTCACGGTTAGAGAGTTATGGCAATGAGAAGTTGGAGACCCTAGGTTTGGATAATGGACCCAAGTTTGTTTGATGGATAATAGCATGAGTTATGATATATTTTCAGATAATACTATTCTATATGGATAGTACATTTCATTCCATTTCTGGTGGTATTTGGAATGCCACATAACTCCTCACAGTTTGAGAGTTATGACCTTACGAAGTTGGAGGACCCTCATATGTCATCTAGAAGCCCCAAAAGGTCAAAGTAGTCAAAGTGGTTTAAGAGATTTTAAAAGGTAAACAATAAATTGAATTAATGAATGTATTATAATTCAAAGTGAATACAAAATAAATTATTTCAATAATAAATTTAATGGAGAAATTAGAAGTGGGTTAACCCTAAAATAAGGAAAGTGGGGCCAAGTGACCTAGAAAATGTTTATAAGGAAGCTACTTGGAGAGTATAAATAAGAGGCAAGGATCTGTCATTTTAATAACACTTGAGAATATTGAATATCTATAGGTGTCTGAGGTAACCAAGGATATCTAAGCCAAAATTCTGAGGGAAGGTGAAGAAACGAAGGATAAATTCTTTTGATGGTGCTTTCTAAGGTGTTTCGGGTAAAAACGTCATAAATTCTTCATAACAGATCCAAATTTAGTGAAACCAAATGTGTTGGTTAGGGTACAGTCTATAGTATCATGTGTAACTTTTTCCAATCAGTTTAAAAAATATTCCATGTGGGGCATGCTCTACAAGGTCGTTCTCTAGAATAAGCCAAAATTCAGCAAGGTATGTCATTTTTGCTATAACTCATTTTCTGAGAGGTTCCAAGTAGTGACACCTAGAGATATTGCATAAAACAAACTGAAGAACATTGTGTATAAGTTTCATATCTTTATACATTACAGGTACAAAGTTATGATTACTTCAAGTTAGGGTTGTTGACTAATCCAAAACTAGGCATGTGAGACTAAAGAAAAGTTTGATGAAAATGATAGTCTCTTGTTGTTGAAGTTAAGGAAGGTTTGAAAGAATGTGATCATATACACTAGGTCTATTACAAAGCTACAAATCATATTTGGATGATGAAATTGATGATGGATTTTGGTTGAGGTACATGTTGAGTACATGGTTAAGACAAGTAGTTGATGAGTTGGCACATACATGAAGTGTATAGTTGATGATGTTGGTACATATTGATGAGTCATAGTTGATGAGTAGTTGACACATGATTGGTACATACTTGGTACATGGTTGGATGCACTTTGTTATGGTACAAATTGATTACAGGTTATTTGGTACAGGTCGGTGCATGGTTGATGCACTTGTTTATGATACAGGTTGATTACAGGTTGAGGTATAGGTTGATGCATGGTTGATGCATGGTTCATATTTATTGGTACAAGTTTACATCAGTATATCTCATAGTGACAGGCTGACAATGGTTCCATCATTCTACTTCTACTTCAGGGTGGCAGGACGGGGCATGGACAAGTGGTTGCAGCCACCTTTCGGTTGTAGTTGGAGAACATAGGAGGTTGTAGCTAGAGAATTTGGGAGTTGGAGCTTCCCTCAGTTTGTAGCCTGAGAAACTAGGTGGTTGGAGCATCCTTCCAGTTGCAGCTAAAAAAAAAGGAAGTTGGTGCTTCCAATGAATGTAATTCTTCAGGACATATAAGAAAAAAAATTCTATGGTTTTCTCCCGATTTGGGTTTCCACGTAAAACAATGGTGTACTGTTTATGTGTATGTATGTTCATTTGTTTATTTCTCATTTACTCTACAGTTATTGGATGATAATTCATCATTGATATAACACTTGTATTATATGGTCAAAAATGATTAAATTTCTCTATTACTTATTCACCCCCCCCTCTCAGTAATCCAACAATTGGTTTCAGAGAAGGTTCCTTCACAAATCAGTTTAACCACTGAAAGGTAGATCATTGAGAGTGCCAACTCATATAAAAATGGAATACCATAGTTTGATGGATAAAAGTACACTTTTTAGAGCATAAGGATGAGGACATATATACAGGCACATGGATTTCAAGTTTGGCAATCAATTGTAGATGGATACACATCCCCAACAGTTCCACCAACAAATGAAAAAGCAGTAAAACTCGGTGAGAATAATTCCAAAGCCACAAATGCACTTTTGAATGGTCTCAGTGATACAATATTCACCAAATTTACACACTGTAAATCCGCTACAGAGATTTGGGACAAGCTTCAAAATATTTATGAAGGAGATACAAAAGTCAAAGCAACAAAGCTTCAGACTTACAGAGGTCAGTTCGAACAACTAAAAATGAAGGAAGATGAAGATATCGTGGCCTACTTCTTACGATTCGATGAAACAATGAATGAAATCATAGGATTGTGAGAAGAAATTGAAGAATGTATAATTGTTCAAAAGATACTAAGATCTCTTCCCATGAGATTCAACCCTAAGATATCAACACTAGAAGAAATATTAGATATGGACTCAATAATCATGGACAAACTGCATAGAATATTCATAGCATATGAAATGAGAACTAAGTAGGAAAATCCATATGTAAAAGAAGCAGCCTTCAAGGCATCCAAAAGATCAAAGCAAAAGAAAAAGGAACAAGAAGAATATAGCAGCAGCATTGACGCCTTGGAAGATGATGAAGAAGTGGCCAACTTCATCAAAAGACTGAACAAGGGAGCCAACGGTAGGTATAGATGTATGCTCCTTTTAATTTGTTTTAATTATGATGGTATTGGTCATTTTTCTAACAAATGTCCTCATAAGAAAAAGAGAAATGATGAAGGTTACTCAAAAGGAAAACAAACATATAAAGGGAAAAGAACTACAAAGAAAGTTTTCAATAAAATCTTATACACCAAAGAAGACATCTCATCATCAGATGAAGATGAAGTCAATCACAATGAGATAGGAAGATTTATATTCATGGTAGTAAAAGACTCTGACAAACAAGACTTTGAAGAAGAATATGAAGAATTCGAAGAAGAATTTGATGAAGTTGAATAAGAAATTGAAGAGGCAGAAGTTGACTATCGAGAAGAATTAATGTGTGCCATAGAAGTTATCAGAAGAGAAAAGAAGAAAAACAAGAAACTACAAGAAGAACTAGACAAGAAAAAGGACACTCGAGGACTAGAACAAATGATCAAAAAATTGAAGGTTCAAATAGAAGAAGATAAAAGAATTGAAGAAGCACTCAAAGAACAACTAGAAGAAAAGGACAAGATCATTGGAAACTTGGAAGCAGAGGTTGTCACACTAAGAAAGGATATTCAAAAGAAAAATATGCAGAATAGCTCAAAAGTTTTGGATGACATTATCAGCAGTCAAAAATCTCATCTTGACAAGTCTGGACTTGGATACAATCAGACAGAAAAGGGATCAAGATCTAAAACAACAGAGCAAGAAACAAATCCAAAGAGCTATGCAGAAACAATCAAAGAGGATAGGAATATATAAAAGGAAGATTACAGGGACACTCCTCCACAAAGAAGATTTAGATTTTGGAATCAACAACAGACAGATAGGCCTCAAGAAGAAGAAGGATTCATAAGAGAACCTCCTTTCAAAATATCTTCAAATCCCAGGTATCAAACTATATTTTTTGGTTTATGTTATGCATGTAATAATTTTGGACATAAAGCTATGAATTGCAGAGATAACAACAGAAACAGTAACAAATTTGAGAGTTATACACAAAGGGATTATTCAAGGAGACCTAGTGACACATAATGAAGATGTTAAAACAGGTTTGAATCTTTGAGCACTGAAGTGGAATGTTACAAATGTAACAATTTTGGACACATGGGAAAGGATTGCAGAATGACAGTCCCTCCTAAAGAACCTCAATAGAATAAAAACAGTCAAAGACAAGAACCTCAGAAAATGACATGGATAAGAAAGCAAGATCAATATAACAATGAAGAATGCACAGTCTCTCTACAAGCTAAGCAGAAGAAACATGGTTGGTATGTTGATAGTTGATGTTTAAAACACATGATAGGTGATAAAGACAAATTTCTTACATTACGAAAAGAAAAAAATGGATCAGTCTCCTTCGGAAATGATAATTCATCCAAAATCATTGGAGAAGGCATAGTCTGAATTCGAAACAATAATGAAAAGGCACAAAATGTTCTACTGGTATAATATATGAAACATAATATTCTAAGTGTAAGTCAAATGTGTGACCAAGGTCATAAACTTACTTTCGATTCAGAAAAGTGTGAGATAAGAAAAGAAGGTTCAGGGAAATTGGTCAGTACAGCTGCAAGAACTTCAAACAACATATATGTGTTAAGTGAAATTGGAAATGAAACGTGTTGTCTAGGAAAGGAATATGAAAGTTAGCTATGGCATAGAAGAATGGGTCATGTGCATTTTGATAACCTTGTCAAAGTCAGCAAAAGAGAAGCAGTCACAAAAATGCCCCATATCACGAAACCAACCAACACTTTATGCAAGCATTGCCAACAAGGAAAGAAAACAAAGACCAGGTTCAAATCAAAGGAATATTCAACAACAAAACCACTGGAAATTGTGCATATTGATCTAGTTGGACCAACT
>ML782912.1:607627-664710 GCA_009831015.1 Picea engelmannii
AAAACTTCAAGATCTACAAGGAAATGGTTGAAAATGAGATGGATTCAAGAATCAAATGTTTGAGATATGATAATGGAGGAGAGTTCACTTCAAAGGAATTTATGGACTACTGCAGCAGTCATGGAATAAAAAGGCAATTCTTCGTTGCTAGGACACCTCAACGAAATGGAGTTGTTGAAAGAAAGAACAGGATAGTACAAGAAATGGCTCGAGCAATGCTAATGGATTCCAAATTGACAGATATATTTTGGACACAGGTAGTGCATACAACAGTTCACATTCAAAACAGAGTAAAGCTCAAAAACAACACTGATAAAACTCCCTACGAGCTATGGGAAGGAAGACCAACAAATGTGAAGCACTTCAAAGTTTTTGGAATTAAATGCTACATCAAAAGAGAAGATGACAGAATGGGAAAGTTTGACTCTCGTGTCGACAAAGAAATACTTGTTGGTTACTCAAGTACAAGGAAATCATACAAGTGTTACAATCTAAGATTTAACAAAGTTGTGGAAAGCATCAACATAATAATTGATGAAACAAGCAGACCATAATCAAAGGAAGAAGAAAACAAATCAATGGAACAACGTTTCGAAGAAAAAGATGAAGATGAAGAGAATTCGACAGAAGCAGAAGAACAAGTTTATAAAGTATCTCCAAAGACACCTAGAAAACGAGTACAGAAGAATCATCCTTCAGATTAAATTATTGGAAACAAAGATGCAAGAGTTGAGACTAGAAGAAAAATCCGTTTACCTAAACAAACACACCTAGTACTCTTATCTACAATTGAACCAAATTGTTTTGAAGAAGCCAACAAGGATGAATTTTGGAATAAGGCCATGGATGAATAATTGGATCAAATAGAGAAAAATGACACTTGGGAATTGGTTCCAAGACCAAAGAATAAGAATGTGATCGACACAAAATGGGTTTTTAGGAATAAATTGAATGGAAATGGATAGGTTACAAGGAACAAATCTAGATTGGTATGTAAAGGATATGCACAGATTGAAGGAATCGAATTTGAAGAGACATTTTCCCATGTTTCCAGAATGGAAGCAATCTGTTTACTTTTAGCTTATGCATGCTCCAAAAATGTTAAAGTATATCAGATGGACATAAAATAAGTTTTTTTGAATGGGGAACTTTAAGAAGAAGTCTACATTGAACAACCAGAAGGATTTCAGTTGTCAGAGAACACAGACTATGTATGTAAATTAAAGAAGGCCTTGTATGGTCTAAAACATGATTCTAGAGCATGGTACTCCAGATTGGATAAGTATCTGCAGTAGGCAGGGTTCAGAAAAGGAAGTGCAAACAACAACCTCTACATCAAGGTAAGTCAAGGTAATATTTATTAATTGAATTTTATGTTGATGATGTTATTTTTGGTAGTGATGATGACAAGTTAAGCCAAAAATTTGCAAAAGACATGTAGAATGAATTTGAAATGTCATTACTTGGAGAACTATCCTTCTTTCTGGGACTTCATATATGTCAAAGAAACCAAGGAATTTTTATTTCTCAAACCAAGTATATTAGAGAAATGCTAAAGAGGTTCGGAATGGAAGATTTCAAACCAATTATCACTCCCATGCAAACCAGTTGTAAGTTGAGCAAAGATGATGATTCGAAGTCTACAGATCATAGGCAATACAACTTAATGATTGGAAACCTACTATATGTGAAAGCATCTAGACCAGATGTAATGCAAGCAGTTGGACATGTGGCATGATTTCAGGCAGCACCAAAGGAATCACATTTATTAGCAGTAAAGAGGATTTTCAGATATCTCAAAGGAATAGAAGAGTTTGGATTATGGTATCCAAAAGGAAAAGATATATCACTTATTGCCTACACATATGCAGATTGGGCAGGTTGTATTGATGACTGACGAAGCACCAATAGAGAAACATTCTACTTAGGTGAGTGTTTGGTATCATGGATAAGAAAGAAACAATCATCAATATCTCTATCTACAGTCGAGGCAGAGTATATTGCAACAACATGTTGTACACAGGTTCTTTGGATGAAACAAAATTTGACAGATATACAGGTTGAGTATGATGAGCCTATTCCAATATATTGTGATAATAAAAGTGTCATCAGTATCTCAAAAAACCTGGTGATGCACTCCAAGACGAAGCACATTCCAATCAAGTATCACTTTCTACGGGAATACGTTTCATAAAATAACATCAGAGTTGAGTATGTGGGCACAAAAGAACAAGTGGAAGACATCTTTACAAAACCACTTCCATAGGAAGCCTTTGAATATCTTCACCAAAGACTTGGAGTTATTTCTACTCCAAAATGAATGCTTTTGAATGATTTTTGAATTCTTATCTTATATGTCTTAGATGTACAGGAGGAAGCGCAATAAGAGGATAGTTCAGTTGGGGGGAGAAGCCCTGAATGGAAACATACCTTTGTCATTGATGACAAAGGGGGTGAGATTTATCAGATCCAGAGGATAAAGGCATGGTTCCAAGGGGAGAAGATTTATTAGATGCAGAGGACAGAGGAAAATTTATCATATACAGAGGATAGAGGGATGGTTCCAGGGGGAGCATGAGTGATATGATTTCAGTATTGCATCAGAGTGTTTCCATCAATGCCAAAGGGGGAGATTGTTGATTAAGGTTGGTTGTCATTCATGTCAATCCTTGAAGAAATCCCCACAGCACAAAGGTTTGGGTAATGGACCCAATATTTTTTAATGTAAATATGACTCATTATTGTCTTGTCATGGTCAATAATAACTAAAGATGGATGAACTCCAAAGTGGTCCCCTTTTGGTGAAATCCCTCACGGGAAGACGCTTTATAGAGTAAGAGAAACCATGCTTAATTGTGGAATAATGAGATGAAAGACAATGAATTTTTTAGGTAAAATATCCTATATGGATATTTCTTGTCATTTTATTTCCGGTGGTATGTGGAACATCACATAACTCCTCACGGTTAGAGAGTTATGTCCATGAGAAGTTGGAGACCCCAAGTTTGGGTAATGGATCGAAGTTTGTTTGATGGATAATGATATGAATTATGATATATTTTTAGATAATACTATTATATATGGATAGTACATGTCATTCCATTTCTGGTGGTATGTGGAACGTCACATAACTCCTCACGGTTTGAGAGTTATGGCCTTACGAAGTTGGAGGACCCTCATATGTCATCTAGAAGCCCGAAAAGGTCAAAGTAGTCAGAGTGGTTTAAGAGATTTTAAAAGGTAAATAATAAAGTGAAGTAATGAGTTTTTTACAATTCAAATTGAATACAAAATAAATTATTTCAATAATAAATTTAATGGAGAAATTAGAAGTGGGTTAAACCTAAAATAAGGAAAGTGGGGCCAAGTGACCTAGAAGATGTTTTTAAGGAAGCTACTTGGAGAGTATAAATAAGAGGAAAGGCTCTCTCATTTTAATAACACTTCAGCATATTGAATATCTATAGGTGTCTAAAATAACCAAGGATATATAATCCAAAATTCTGAGGGAAGGTGAAGAAAAGAAGGCTGAAATGCAAGGAATGATAAATTCTTTTGATGGTGCTTTCTAAGGTGTTTCGGGTAAAAACGTCATAAATTATTCATAATAGATCCAAATTTAGTGAAACCAAATGTGTTGGTTAGGGTACAGTCTGTAGTATGTGGTGTAATATTTTTATATCATTTTAACAAATATTATGTGCGGGGCACGCTATACAAGGTCTCTCTCTAGAATAAGCCATAATTCAGCAAGGTATGCCATTTGTGCTATAACTCATTTTCTATGAGGTTCCAAGTAGTGACACCTGGAGGAATTGCTTAAAACACATTGGACAACATTGTATATCAGTTTTAGATCTTTATACATTATAGGTACAAAGTTATGATTACTTCAAGTTAGGGTTGTTGACTAATCCAAAACTAGGCATGTGAGACTAAAGAAAAGTTTGATGAAAATGATAATCTCTTGTTATTAAAGTTAAGGAAGGTTTGAAGGAATGTGATCATATACACCAAGTCTATTACAGAGATACAAATCAGATTTGTATGATGAAATTGATGAGGGCTTTTGGTTGAGTTACATGTCTAGTACATGGTTGAGACAAGTAGTTGATGAGTTGGCACATACATGAAGTGTATAATTGAGGATGTTGGTACATATTGATGAGTTGGAACATACATGAAGTGTATAAGTGATGATCTTGGTAAATATTGATGAGTCATATTTGATGAGTAGTTGACACATGATTGGTACATACTTAGTACATGGTTAGATGCACTTGTTTATGGTACGAGTTGATTACATGTTATTTGGTACATGTTGGTGCATGGTTGATGCACTTGTTTATGGTATAGGTTGATTATAAGTTGAGGTACAGGTTGATGCATGGTTGATGCATGGTTAAAATGTATTGGTACAGGTTTACAATGGTATATCTCATAGTGACAGGTTGACAGTGGTTCCATCATTCTACGTCTACTTCAGGGTGGCAGGATGAGGCAAGGATAGGTGGTTGTAGCCACCTTCCGGTTGTATCTGAAGAACATAGGGGGTTGTAGCCTCCTTCTGGTTCTAGCCATAGAATTGGGGAGTTGGAGATTCCCTTGAGTTGTAGCTTGAGAAACTAGGGGGTTGGAGCCTCCTTCCAGTTGCAGCTAAAAAAAAAAGGAATTTGGTGCTTCCAATGAATGTAATTCTTCAAGACATATAAGAAAAAATCATTCTGTAGTTTTCTCCTTATTTGGGTTTCCACGTAAAACACCGGTGTAATGTGTATGTGTATGTTTTTTCATTTTCTAATTTCTTATTTACTCTGCAGTTATTGGATGATAATGCTTCATTGATATAACACTTGGATTATATGGTAAAAAAGGATTAAATATTCCTATTACTGATTCACCCCCCCCTCTCAGTAATCCAACACATCGCTCCCCTTGGAACTATGCCTCTGTGATCTTTATCCAAGTATAGATATCCTTTTCCACATATTTATCTTCGTATCTAATAAATATCTCCTCCTGGAATCATGGAAAGAAGAATGGCTCCCCCTATGGGTATGTATCCCCCTATATTCTCTGCAATATAACCAATATGCTACCACTACAATCTGATTCCACTACAAATTCTACTGCTCAACCAGAGCATAAATCAACTACTCTTTCTATGATGATCCTTGGACCTTTCCATGCATCAAAATCATGCCATACCATACATCATTAATCAAAAGATATGTCAATAATGAAATGGAGAATCATGAACAAAAAATCAACCAGGTACATCATGTGCCATATTGTGTGCCAATGATGAACAAAACCCATGTACATCAATCCATAGAATATGCCATAAGATATCATCAATGGAGTATATCAACCATATGCCTCTACCAACATGCCAACCATGTGTCACAAAAAGGTGTCATATCATTCATGATATGCCTCCACCATGAACCAAGTGACACAATCATCAAGCATCATAACAAGTGTCTCAACCATATCATCGCTTACATCATGTACCGAAGTATATTCTAAATAAGTAATACCAATGGTGTACTTTAGTCAAGTACTATCACCTACAAACATACACCATCTATGAGTGCATCAATCATTGCACTAAGCATGTATCACCATCTATCCCAAGAAAGTGCATTAACCATGCACCAATACCACAACAAGATGAACTACAATCAATATGTGTCCTCATATATGAATGCCATATTAACCATAGACCATGTGTCAATCATACTACTAGTAGGTGTCTCTGACAATGTACCAAATGTGTACCAAACATGCATCAACTAGAGATCAAGCTATGACTCATCAATGATGTACAACATGACCACCTCATCAACTCATCAACTACATGTCCCAACATGTAGTCCATCCATATGCCAAATGCATGTACCAAGATATCCAACAAATATGCTTCCAATAATACATCATAAGATATATCAATGAAACTCAAATATGTACCAACCATGTACCCCAACAGATAATCCTCAACCTCCATTCACTACAACAAATACTAAGCATCCAATATGTACTAGAAGTTTTCCTCAATAGACCAATGACATCTGTAGCTCGCATCATCATGATAAATCTCATAACCAAAGCACCAAAACTTCACTGTCACAACCAGCATTGTTTTTCAACAAAAAAATGACTCAATCCACACTCTAGGGTTAGTACCATGGATCCAAGATAGTCTTTCAACACTCAACCATATGTCACTACCATACATACATAAATTATGTATACCAACATGAAAACCTACAATGAACAATGACATACCCTACAACACAGAGTTATACCTTTATACCATGCTGCAAATCATGTGCATATCATTTTCCCCAAGGACTTACCACATATACGTGACCTGCTGCACAGAAAGATTGTGTATGTACACGACCTATTCACAGGTCGTCTCACATATGTACGTGATTTTTATCATTGTAACCCGTGTATGCTTTTGAATATGACAAACTTGAGCTTCCCTTAAGGCTACCATTCTGTTATGGTTGTTTAGTCTTCTTTACTCAGTTCTGAAGGTGTCCCTGCTTCTCAAAACTTGAGCTCTGAGATTCCATCTTTTCAAAAATGTCTTCCTTCCTAACTTCATGCCTTCTTCTAGTCATGCTATATTAATTCCTTATCATGGACTTTCTTCTTGTGTTCTAGCAATCCTGGGATTTGTGACCAAATCCACTACAACTTTAGCATCTCATGATGTGACAATGAATAACAATGTGTCCTACTTGATTACATCTCCAACATCTTAAGGTGTTATGAAATATTTCATTATCTCTCCTTGCATACAATCTGAATTCCAAAGATTTTTGACCATATTAATTACATGACTAATAGTGACCATGAAAAACATTTTCATACCTTTGATTTGGTGTCCATCTTGAAGGTGCCTCTCTTCTTTGAGGTGTAAATATGGCTTCTTGATGTCTTCCTTGCTTTGTTCCTTTGAAACTTAACTTTCCTTGTGTAGATGGTTGACTTGCAACATTATTTCCATCCTTTGAGAGTGAGGGACTTACCTCATGCTTCTTTGAGGTGCTTTCTTCAACAAGTGTAGCTTCTTTCTTGTATCCAAGACCTAATTTATCATTTGGTGATGTTTGACTACCCAAGATATCATTCAATATTGTTGAGCTATTCATGAATTTGTTTGACTTCTCTACTTTCTTTCTAAGATCAACAACTTCATCTTCCAACTTATGACATGACTCTTCCTTTTCATTTACTTGATTATTTAATAGTTCCTCTATTATTTTGGCTTCTTCAATTTGGGTCTTGAGATTGATACTAACTTCAAGACTTTTGCTAATTTCATCATTTTCCTTCTTATTTTCTTCTATTTCATTCTTTAGTCTTTTTATCTCTTCTTTTTTTCTTCTTCTAATTGAGTCTTTTTACATTCTTCTTGTTCCTTGAAAATTTCCTTTAACTTCAAGATATGCCTTTGATTCTTTCTAAGAAATGTTTTAATGTTATCCAAAAGATAGATATATTCTATGTAACAATGGTCATAGTTGTATTCAAATAGACCCCATTCAACTTTCCTTTTAAGTTGTTATAGTTCTTCTTCTACTTCTTCTATTATATAACTATCATTTGAATCTACACAAACCATCTCTAGATTTTCTTCTTCACTTGTAGAGAAATATTCAACATCATCACATTTTGAAATATTACAATCCGGGGTTTTTGGAGATTCTTTACCTTCATTGATCTTGATGGAATTGTCTTCAAGATCTTCCTTTTTTGCCAACATAATCACACTTAGAATCATTGCAAATCGAATATTTTGGAGATTATTTACCTTCATTTTTCTTGATGGAGTTGTCTTTAGTGTCTTCCTTCTTTCTTTGGTATGTCTCCTCTAGCTTTAGCCATAGATCCTTGGTGGTAGTGCATTGACCCATGCTCTTTTTTATAGAACTTGAGAGTCCACTAAGAATGGTCTTGAGAGACAATGCATCATTAATATTTTCTTCCCTTTGAGATGCAAAATTTGACTTGTTCTTCAAAGGAACCGATCCACCAATAGTTGTCTTCCAAATACCCACTCCTATTTCCTTCAAGTGCACTTTCATTTCCATTCTTCATGTAGAATAATTTTCTTCATCAAGGATTGGAAATTCATCATCCATTTGTGTGTCCATGGATCTCCTCCAATCTTGTTAAGGCTTATAGTGAAGGAATTCTCTGATACCAATTGTTGGACACACTAACCACACTTAGAGGTGTGGGGGGGAGTGAATGAGTGTGGTGCTCTTTTTCAAACTTCCCTTCAAAAAATGCCTTAGTTAGAAATCACCATTTACCCATTACTTATTGTTGTCATTTATAACCAGTTAAATGTGAACATATATCAACAACATATACCAGCAACATATATCATCAATAATTCATCATCAAAAGGAATACAAAGAACACAAGATGTATGTATAATTTTATTTTTATTACAAACTACAATCCTTGGGCTATCAACAACAACTGAATAGAGTTACAACTCTATAATGCAAGATTTATCTTACACAACTCAGCACCAACTGAGAAGAGGAATCAATCCTCAACATATACCAATCTGTCAACAGGTATGTGAACTTCCACTAGTGCAACATGTGTATGTACGTGCCCTACCAGTAGTACAACTCACGTATGTACACGGCCTGTATGTACTACATCCTGTGTGTGCTTTCTGAACAACTAGGGTTTTCTCTTGATGAAAAATCAGATCCTCTGCAGCCCTCAGTCACATCCAATTCTATCATTCACTTTCTAATCTGAACCAAAACCAATCACAACTCATCCATGGTTTCCAGCAAGTTATTCATGCTTCTCAACCATAGAATATGAATTCTTACTCAAACATAAGTAACCAATATACTATGGAAACCATATCAGTACTGAAACATAAGAGTGTTTCTCACTCCATCAAACAAAATAAACCAAATCACAACAGCCATACCAAGAATGCTTAAATCATTCACCATACAATATGCAAGAGTATCCATCAAGACAATTTTGTAACCATACCATAGTTTCTATGGCAGAGTTGAGCCCATAAAATACAGATCTGGACTTCAAGAACCTGGTACCATGTCACACTCAAGTATTCATGACTTCCACCTATTGTATGCACTCTGTCTTCCTTCAGCTGGCCTGTGTACGTGATCTGGATCACTACAGCCTGCGTATGTATGCTCTCTGGCCCACTGTTGCTCGTGTACTCCTTCAAAAACTAGGGTTTCTGAACTTCCAAAACTTTCACCATCAAGATCTCAAACTTGTGGAAACTTTGATGCATCCATAAGATCCTCCATCCACACTCTCTCTCATAATATATCTTCACTATATTCTCAAGATATTATTTCACAAGAGACCCTTGCTTCGTATTTATACTTTCCAAGTAGCTTCCTTAGAATCCTTTTCTAGGTCACTTTGTCCACATAGCCACTTTGTCCACATAGTCACTTTGTCCAACTTTGACCAATTTTCCACTTGTCCATGTATCCAATAGACTCTTGAATACTTAACCCATTTTCCTCATTTTAGGGTTAACCTTCTTATAACCACTTTCCATAGTTAGAAATTTATCCATTTACTTTATTATTTAAATAATCTTTCTTGACTTTGTCACTTCACTTTATTATTTAAATAATCTTCTTTGATTTTGTCACTTCACTTTATTATTTAAATAATCCTCTTTCTTTGCAAGAACTTTGACTTCTTTAACTTTTTGGGGCTTCAAGCCAACATGTGAGAGTCCTTCAACTTCGTAAGGCCATAACTCTCAAATGGTGAGGTGTTATGTGGCGTTCCACATACCATCGGAAATGGAATGAAAAGCACTATCCATCTAGGATAGTTTCACTGACAAATGTATTGATATTCATCTCATTATTCCATAATTAAGCATGGTTGATTTAACCATACTTCTTGGATAACTTAACTGCAAAGCATATTCCCATGAGGGCTTTCACCATAATGGGACCACTTTGGAGGTCATCCATATGTACTTCCTATCAAGAAAATAGTGAGTCATCTTTACATCAATTCAACTATGCATATTATATGTCAATGAAACCACATTGATCCATCTTCATCTATGCATCATATATCAATGAAAACTCATTGATCCATTGTTGGCATAGGGGTAGACCCAGGGTTCAATGCTCAAGAGCGCACCAACAAAACCCTAACTACTGGCCCTTTCGGCAACACCTGCGAAGCAGATGAAGTCTCACCCGAGGTAGAGGCAGGGGTGGTTACATGACTCATATGTATGCAACCTTAGATGGGACAATGATCTGTGGTTATATATTTTATAGGGCACTTAGCATAGATCCTTCATCAATATTTAACCTGTCTGGTACTTCGCAGATAGCACAGAGCATTGCAGTGAATACTTATACTAAAGATGATTCAACACTTAGCCACATAAATATAGGTTAGATTAAATAGATCAAGAACTAAGCATCTCATGTATTAGATCTAACGTTCATTCATATATCATCATCACAGAGCATAACTAGATCTACTTAATAACATAAATAGCTTAGCCAAGAAAGATATAAACACATTAGATCGAAGAACAAAGCACTATACACATAGTTGTCATGGTTCACCCCCACCCTGGGGCTACATCCACAAAGTATTCTTTATATTATCTCGGTCAAGCAGTTACAACACAGAGCTTCAATGACCCTTACTTTGCACAGGATAGAAGATCTGTGCAACTTGCTAGATCCTTCCTCCTTGCTCTTCAGCACAAGACTACAACAACTTGCACTTAGCTTTCCGATCGCATGCACACAGCACTCTAGGATACATTCGATCACACAGATCCAGTTACTAGCACTAAGATTTCAGTTATACATCACACAGATGTCTACATTACTATCATTCTCCTCTATTTACATTGCCTATTTATAGATTACAAAATCAGCCTAAGTGTGGGTAAACCCATGGGCCGACATCCCTTTCCCATTACATCAACCCAAAACCCTAAAATGGACCCAAAAATAGGTCTTGCTTCTTTACTTTTTGCTTCGTGTTGCGCTCCTTCCTTGGCAAGCTGTCGCAGTCCCAAAAGTGGTCAAATATGACCAAGTATTCTTCAAAACTTGGTCAAGGGACAATAGGCCCCCAACACTCACCTGTGACTCGTCTCGAGTCACTCGGGTCTGACCAATTCTTCTTTGAACGCCTCGAGTTTGGCTCGAGCTGCTACAGTGCGATAACCTCTTGTTCAGTAAATTCCTGGATTATGTGTCATTGAGAGGTCCTTCTAGGCGTTGTTCTACAATGATGACACCTGCTCGAGTTCAAATCCCTGTATTTCAAGTTCAATGAACAATTGGCATGCCTTCTCTTGGAGTGGTTGTATTCGTTGAGAGACTTCCATTACTTTACTTTGCAGCGTGTGTACTTGTTGTTGGGTTGTGCGTTATTCTGTGAACCTCTTCATTCTTTCGACTGGGATTAGGGACTTCAGTTGCGCTTGTAGCACATCTGCATGCTGCCTTTATTCTTGGATTTGTGCCTCCAATGTCTGCAATTCTAGATTCTTTGTGAGGGTTTCATAAGTCTAGGCGCTTCTAGTGCTTAGCTTCCTACATTTCAAAGACAAGGTTTTTAATCGGTTGACTGCACTTCGAGTAGTGGCCTCTCTTAGATCTCTTATCTCTTGGGGTGTCTCAGGAACGGTGTGGAGCTACAGATATGTGATGCACTATTGAAGTTGTTGGATTAATTCTTCCAGTTGGGTCACCTGTTGTGGGAGACAATCTTCCATCTTCACTTCTATGATCGTCACAGAGTGCAGTGCTTTGTGAAATTTTTCCTATACTTCAAGTTGCTCTACTAGCAACTAGTCCTTGCTCTACTATAACTGTGCTTTTTCCTCCTCCCACTTTTCTTGTAAGAAAAGTTGTTCCTATTCTTCCTTCCTTCATTGTTCTCCATGTGCACTCTGTTCTTGCGCCAAAGCCTGGGTGGCTTGCATTATGTCTTCTTGAGCTCATTGAAGGAGAGCTTCGACTTTCTTGGCGATCTGGTGTAATTGAGTGGGTTCATCGTCTGTTCCTAGTATTTCTATTGTTAAGGGCATCGTAGAAACTGCTTGGCTAGAACGGAGTGCATGCTGCACTTCTTTGAGTTCGCCCATGATCTGGCAGAATATCTCCTCCTACTTTGCTTCTTTCTTTTCTGTGAGCTCTAGTGAGACATCATTTAGTGCGGAAATTAAGAAGTCAAAATCATCTGAGGTAAGGGTAGTTTTAAGAGTGGTTCGGGTGGCCTTAGCTTTCTTTTAGGATGAGGGATTGGGTGGGGTAATATTCCTTTTCTTGGAGGGATCTTCCTCATCTCTAGGCGGAGTAACCTCACCTATGTTCTACTCAACTTCTATGCCCCCTAGTTCTTCGTCATCACCTCCCTTCGCAGGTGAGAGCAAAGCAGTATTCATCGATGTGCTATGGATATATTGAATTTCCACATCCTTCTTAGTCTTGCACAGTCCTGGTGTATCCGACATAGCTTCAGGGCTATCTACGTCGAACATCTCTGTGGGGTCTGCTACAACAAGGAGGTCTGCCGACCATTCCTTGGTAATCTCCTCCAAGTCATCTTTTGTCAGCTTGTAATATGACTAGAGCTATTGTTTGTGCTCATCTGCATGCGTTGTGATGTAGGTGAAGTGACGATCTGTGCTAAATTTCATCAAAGGTCTAAACCTATGAAGCATGTTGGGTGTGATGTGCGGTGTAGACTGAATGGCATTCTTCAACTGAGTGTAGTAAGCGTGGAATATGGCATTGGACTACCACTATTTTTTCATGTCACTGAAGTACCAAACATACAGAACTTCACGGCCAGTGGTTCAAAGGGTTTGATCTCCAGAAAAGTGGCTCCCTCAGGAAGTTTCCAAGCAATGAAAGCGATGAGTATGAGAAACCTGCTAAAGTGGAACTCAAAACCCTTGGTCCTGCGCATGTCTATAGTTAAGCTCTAGATGATTTATAAGGTATTTTTCCCAATTCATTTGTAGTCTCTCCGCACACTTCCCTCTGAGGTCAACTACAAATCCGATCACCTGTGTAGGTCTATTTTTTCGGACTAACTTTCTTGTGATCAACTGGCAACCAAAGTGCAGTATTTCATTCTCAATGGAGTCTACCTTGTAACCTCGCCTGCCTTTCTCCAGATTTCCATATGTGTCTTTTATTTGTTGAACGAGAGCGTGATCTGTCATCTTTCCAGGGTAAAAGTCCTACAGGTTAGGGTCCTGCATGCTTAGCCCAATGATCTAATTGATCAGAATTGGATCCATAGTGATGTGGCAGTCCAACCATATGTATCCTCCGTGGTAGTAGGACATCAACAGTCTAACACATGCATTTACTTCCTGATGCCTCCCAAAATGTGGAATCTTCATTACGTTGAGGAAGGTTGACTGCGCAAGGTTATGGGTCCATTGCTACGGTACAATATTGGGGTTCTTTCCTTTTGTAATATTCAAGTACTTTTGCAGGGCTAGAATACTGTAAACCTTGTGATCTCCAAGGTTAAAATCACTAAATTTCAGCGCAGTGAGCTTCTCCTTGTCAACATGAACTGTGTGCACCCCTTTCGAGAGGTACGTAGTGACTACAACATAGTCGAAGTTTATGGGTATAGTGTCTTAATTCACTATTCCGCTAAGTGGTGGGATATATTTAGGCAAGATTCTTGGGATCATATTCACAGTGGAAAAGTCATTTTTGAGCTTAGATTGTCTTTCTGAAGGCGGTCGGGATGGTCCTACTCGAGCAGTGGAGGGGGAAGATGGCAGTGCACCTGAGGATGATTCTTGTACACCTGTAGACATTCCATGTTCTGACATGACTCTCTCAGTCATTAAATCAATTAGAACTTCTTCAACAATTTTCTCAGCAGCGCTGAGCTCGTCCGACATACACACTTGGGTCAGCTGGCTCGAGTGAAAAAGGAATTCAGAGACTACAATGAATTAGTAAGGAAATGATCTCAAGGTAAGTAAATCTCAAGGTTCATGCTCAAATTCTCAGTTATAAAAAAGTATTCTCGGTGCATGGCATGATGGGTTAAGTAGGCAATCTCAACAATGGTCTGCTTGTAATAGACACGGGGCCTTCATTAACTCTATTCTATCTGTTCTAGTGCTATCCAATGGTCTAGTGGTAACCCATAACTGCTTTTCAATCTGTTCAGAGTGGGAATCTAATGGGTATATCTCTTCCAACATCTATATTGCTTCATCATGACGAAGTAATCTATGTCGTTGTTTTGATATCTCGGTGAAGCTCCATTTCTGCAATTCTTCTTGCTGTGAAGTGTCCTCTAGAACCTCTTTTAATCTTACAGTATTATCCCTTTTACTTCTTAACTTCCTATCCTTCTTCCTCATGAGTTTCATCTCAGTAATGCTTTTACCATTCTGATGTTTATCTTCTGTGGTCTTAGTTACTTCGCACTGTTGAGGGTCTTTCTTAGGGTTCCTTGATAATACTTTTTCTGTATCGAAAATAGGTAACTCGATCTTCTGCGGATCCTCAAGTGTTCTCTTAGCTTCGACACTGGGGTTGTTAATATTAAATATTTGCAATCTACTCTTTTGTTCTTCAATCAAGTGCACGATCCTTCTGGTCATAAAGTCTTTTAACTCTTTCTTCTTATGTTCCAAAACTTTTTCTTCATCTTTTTGTCTGTCTTGTTCTCTATCAATCCAAGTTTTTCCTATGAGCATGGTAAACGGGGCACTGTCTTCAACAAATTTAATGATCTCAAAGTCTTCCTCTGTCAAAGTTCCATTGACAGTCATAGGTATATGGGCGAGCCTTCCACATAGGTTTACTAGCTTTCCTCTAAAGAAACTTGTTCCTCCTAGGGAAGGGATTATGGCAGGCTTTCCTATAGCTTCCCAAGTTCTTTCTGGCATAATGTTCACTTGTGTTTCTTCATCAAGAGTATAGTCAATGTCAAAGTCCCCTATTCTTGCTTCCATATTCTCCTTTTCTTTGAATATCTCTGATAGCCTAACATGTCGGTGGTCATTCAAGGTATCTTTCATCTATAGCAATATATTTTCTGATTCTTTCTGGGTTTCTGCTATAATCTTGGTCTCTTTATCTCCTTCAGGGTTTGCTTGCTCCATATTCATCTTCTCAAGCCTAGCAATCATTCTAGGGAAATCCAATGCTTCATGGTCCATAGCCTTACAACAGAGGCAGTTAGGTCTTATCCCAGGGAATTCCTTAGCAAGATATCCTGGTCTTCTGCAACTATAACAGAGGGTTAATCCTCTCTTTCTTTTAGATGTTCCCCAACTCCTTCTGTACTGCGCACTAGGATCATGGTGGCTAGCCTACAAAAAACTCTTTCTAGGATACTGCATCCACTTGTTATTCCACACATTCCTTTGATTCATAGGTATAACATATCTATAACTATAATTATCAGATCTATTCATATCAAACTTTCTTTCATCTATTAATGCCCTAGTTTTGAAGCTAGGACAAAATCTATCAAACATACCTAGATCCATGTATTAGAAACAAACAATTTCACTTATCTTACTTCTACAAAGAAAAAATATTCCAAGTCTAAGAACTTTTGACTATTCTTACCATTATCAGAGCACAGAGCTTACAAATCTTACCTCTTTTCTACAGATCTGACCTTTTCCCCTCAAATCTGACCTCTCTTTCTGCAGATCTAATCTTTTCCCTTCAGATCTGACCTCTTTTTCTGCAAATGTAACCTTTTCCCTTCAAATCTGACCTCTTTTTCTTGGCACAAAGATTTGTAGGTCAAGTATAATACTGTGCACTAGGGCAACAGATCTACGCACAGAGCTTAGTTCGCACAAATATTTTTCTTCTTTTGTTCCCAGCAATCACAGTTCTGGTCTTGGCAACAGAACCATTTGTTGGCACAGGGGTAGACCCAGGGTTCAACGCTCAAGAGCACACCAAAAAAACCCTAACTAATGGCCCTTTTGGAAACACCTATGAAGAATATGAAGTCTCACCCAAGGTAGAGGCAGGGGTGGTTGCAGGATTTAGATGTCTGCAACCTTAGCTGGGACACTGATATGTGATTATATATTTTACAAGGAACTTAGCATAGATCCTTCTTCAATATTTAACCCGTCTGGTACTTCGTAGATAGCACAGAGCATCGTAGTGAATACTTATAATAAATATGATTCAATACTTAGCCAAATAAATATAGGTTAGATTCAACAGATCAGGCACTAAGCATCGTATATATTAGATCTATCGTTCATTCATATATCATCAACACAGATCATAACTAGATCTACTTAATCACATCAAGCACTTAGCCAAGAAAGAGATAAACACATTAGATCGAAGCACAAATCACTATACACATAGTTACTGTGGTTCACCCCCACCCTGGGGCTACGTCCACAAAGTCTTCTTTGCAGTTACAACACAGAGCTTCAATGACCCTTACTTCGCACATGACAAAAGATCTGCGTAGCTCACTAGATCCTTCCTCCTTGCTCTTCAACACAAGACTACAACAACTTTCATTTAGATTTCTGATCTCATGCACAGAGCACTCTAAGATACATCTGATCACACAAATCCAGTTACTAGCACTAAGCTTTCAGTTATACATCACATAGATGTCTACATTACTATCATTCTCCTCTATTTACATTGCCTATTTATAGATTACAAAATGGGCCTAAGCATGGGTAAACCCATGGGCTGACATCCCTTTCCCGTTACATCAACCCAAAACCCTAAAATGGACTCAAAAATAGGTATTTCTTCCTTACTTTCCGCTTCGCATTGCGCTCCTTCCTTGGCAAGTTGTCGCAGTACCAAAAGTGGTCAAATATAACCAAGTATTCTTTAAAACTTGTTCAAGGGCCAGCATCCATATTCATCTATGCATCATATATCAATGACAACTAATTGATCCATATTCATCTATGCATCATATATCAATGAAAACTCATTGATCCATCTTCATGCATGCATCATATATCAATGAAAACTCACTGATCCATATTCGTCTATGCATCATATATCATATGACTTATGATTCCACTTGACATCAATCCATTCACATCAAGGACAATACGTATTGCATCAATATGCTATGAAAATACATTATTACATTGACATCAATCAATCAATCAATCAATCCTTTGACATTAATCCTATGAAATCAATCATTTGACATCAATGACAACATGATCTAACACAACCAACAATCTCTCACTTGGAGACTGATCTCAACAACTCCACCATTGTTTCATATGTTGTACTATGATCCTTCTTGGACCTGGAAAATTTCTCATCTTCATATTCATGCTTGAATACCAATTGAAACTGAGAAGGAACTCAGTTTCTCCCTGGCTACTCCCTTTGCTAACATGTCTACAGGATTTTAGCTAGTGTGTATCTTTTCCAACTTCAAATATGCATATTCCAATACAGATTGTATGAAATGGTACTTGAGTTGTATATTCTTAGTATTTTAATGGTAGGATGAGTTCTTTGCAAGATGAATGGAACTGTCACTGTCAAAGTACAACTTGCTATTCTCCTGCTTCTTTCCCAATTCCTCCATAAACCTCTGCAACCAAATCATTTATTTACTATCCTCTGTAGCAACAACATACTCTGCCTATGTTGTTGAAAGTGAAACAACCTTTTTCAATTTCGAAATCCAACTTATTCTTGTTCCACCTATAGTAAAAGCATACCATGTGGTGCTCCTCCTGTTATCTTTATCACCTACCATATCCAAATCAAAATATCCCTATAGAATAGTGTCTGAACCTCCAAAACATAATGCATGAGTAGAAGTACCTCTCAAATACCTAAGAATCCACTTTAATTCCTCCCAATGTTCTTTACCTAGATTGTTCATATACCTACTCATAAATCCCACTGCATGTGCAATATCTGGTCTTGTGTAAACCATCACATACATCAAGCTTCCAACTGCTGATGAATAAGGGACCCTGGACATGTTTTATATCTCCTCCTATGTCTTGGGACACATTTCATTAGTTAATTTGAAATGGCTGGCCAATGGTGTACTAACTGGATTTGCATTCTGCATTCTAAATCTCTCCAACACCTTCTCTATGTGCTCACCCTGAGACAATGCCAATTTGCGATTTTTCCTATCTCTTGTTATTCGCATACCAAGGATTTTCTTTGCAGCACCCAAATCCTTCATTGCAAATGAATTATCTAATTTCTTCTTGGGAACATTCATATCCTGCATATTATACCCTGCAACAAGCATGTCACCTACATACAATCGAAAGATAATATAGCTTCCATTTTCTATCCTTTTAAAATAAACACAGTGATCAGAATGACATCTACTATAACCTTTTTCTATCATAAACCTGTCAAAATTCAAATAACATTGCCTTGGATATTGCTTTAGGCAATACAAGATCTTCTTCAACATGCATACCAAATTATCCTTACCTTTCACCTCATACCCCTATGGCTGCTACATATAAATCTCTTCCTCCAAATCCCCATGGAGAAAAGATGTTTTTACATCTAATTGTTCAACATGCAAATATTCTACTACCACAAGACTTAAAATAGTCCTAATTGAAGTCATTTTAACTACAAGAGAAAATATTTCATTAAAATATATACCTTTCTTTTGTGTAAGCCCCTTTACAACAAGTCTAGCCTTGTACTGCTTTTTTCCTCCGTCTTCTTCCTTCAACTTGTAAACCCATTTTTTTTGCAATGCTCTTTTTCCTACAGGAAACTGAATCAAGTCCCAAGTTTGGTTATTTACTAAGGAATCCATTTCCTCTTTCATGCCTTGATCTGATTTCCTTTTAGTGTCTACATGCATTGCCTCTTCATAACATTATGGTGCACCATAATCAATCAACAATAAATAATACAATGAAGGAGAGTATCGTTCAGGGGGTCTACTGAACCTGGTAGATATTCTAACAACATTTGCAGGATTTTGAGGTACGTGTTGATCCTTTGGTTGTACATTATGATTTTCTAGTACCTTTGGAATTTATTTTTTAGTGATCTCATCAAGCACTGTGTATTATGGTTTTTCTTTTTCTTGTTTCTTTCCCTGCAACTGATCTTTGTACATGACCTTCTCATTGAATATGACATATCTACTCCTAATGATTTTGTTATTTTCGTAATACCATAAGCGATAACCAAAATCATTAACACTATATCCAATAAAGGTACACTTCTTGGATTTTGCCTCAAGCTTTGTTCTATCTTTTTTGTCAATATGGACAATTGATTCACAACCGAAAGTCTTCAAACAAGAATAGTTTACCTTTTTTCCTGTCCATGCATCCTATGGAATTATAGCATCCAAAGAGCTTGAAGGTGCTCTGTTTATTAAGTAAAAAGTAGTATCTACAACATCTACCCATAACTGTAATGAAAAACTAGCATGAAATCTCATACTCCTTGCACGCTCCATGATTGTCCTGTTCATCCTTTCTGACACACCATTTTCTTGTGGTGTTCTTATAACTGTCTTCTCTCTACGAATCCCATGGTATGAACAATAATAATCAAAATACTTTATGCAATATTCACCTCCATTGTATGATATGAGACACTTCAACTTTTTTCCAGTCTCATTATCAACCAAAGATTTCCATTTCTTAAAAGTATAAAAAACATCATTATTTTGTCGAATGCAATAAACCCAAGTTCTTATAGTTGCATTATAAATAAAAGTAACATAATAATGAGAGCCACCAAGATATGATATTTGAGTTGGTCCCCATACATATGTATGCACAAGATCTAACCTTTCACTCTTCATTTCTTTTCTGACTCTCTTTTGTTTCCATAAACATAATGCTCACATAAATTCAAATCAATTTGTTTAAGATCTGGCAACAAATTTATTTTGTGAAGTATTTGCATCCCCTTCTCACTCATGTGTCCAAGCCTATGATGCCATAGTATTGTATCTATTCCTATAGAAGCTAAAGAGATAGAAGAGTCAATATTACCTATACATAAATATAGTGTACCTACCTTCTCTCCTTTTGTTATCACCAATGATCCTTTGGTGACCTTCCACACCTTATCTGTAAATATGGATATACAACTTTCACTTGCCAACTACCCTATTGNAGATCTGGAACATGTCTTACCTCTTTCAACAACCATTGGTTTCCATTGCTTTGATTTATTTTTACCTTTCCCATTCCAACAATTTTGCATGGTGCATCATCACCCAAATGAACCTGTCCAAAATCACCTTGAACATAATCTATAAAATGTTTCCTATGGGGTGTGGCATGAAATTAAGCTCCTGAATCTACTACCCAAGTCTTAGAAACATTATCTACAAAAATAATTGATGTAGAAGCATCGCCAACAAAGCACGAGTGGAAAACAACTGGATACACATCAACGCACATTTTGAAAGGATTTTGAATTTCAAAGGATGGCACATTAATGTAATATCTAGAAGGATGTATTTTCTTTTAATGATTTGGGGAATTGTAATGCATATCTAGAGAGTTCTCTCTCATCTGTCTGTTGTAGACATTTATTGTAATGAATGATAATTAGTTGGAATTATTTAATTTGATAAGATAGCTTAGAGTAGTAGGAGTGGAAAATTCAATAAGACTCCCTCATAGGAGTATCGTATTATCATTCTCTCATTGAAATGGTCATATATAGAGTAGAGTAGAGGTAGAGAAGAGAGGTTGTAGAAGTTGTATGAGAATATAGTTGTTTCTATTGAAACCATGTACAGAAGCACTTGAATTAACATAAGAATTCTTTGATCAAATTGTATGGTGTATTATGGTTCCTGCATGAATCTATTGAATGGTATGTTTACAGTTTGTTTACAATCTTTGTTATGCATTTGTTTTAATGCTATATGTATATGATTTCATGTTGAATGTGTAAGTTTGTGAGAGGAGTATAAGTTTCAGTTGTTTCTTTTCTTGAGAATTCCTGCAAGGAGTGCAGTGGAAGTCCTTAAGGAGTGCGTCGACATATTTTGAGTTTATCTTAGAAATATCATGAGAGATACCGTCTAACTTATACCAACAAAAGTGAAAGTGTAAGGTAGCTAGAGAGGTAGTGGGGGGGCCCAGAGGGCCCATAGTGATATTAGTCGAGGTCATTCAATGTAAGGTGGATTAGGTCCACTATATTATTAAATAAGTCCCACTATGGTAGTTAGATATAATAAATGGGTAATTAGATATAATAAATGTAAGAGGATTTCTTAGAAGGTTCTACTTCTAGAAGATTCCTCCTCTAAAATGTTCTTAGGTGATGGTAGCACTATATAAAGGGGTTCAAGAAATGCAATGAGACATGAAGAGAAATATTGTATTTGGAGCAGTCGCTCAATAGGAGGATGCCCCCTCAAAGAGGCAAGTGAACAAGAGAGGATCTCTTCCATAAAAGGATCCATTGTATGGTGTTGCCCTACCCTAAGGGTTTGATGGTAATAAAGAAGATTTTTCATATTGTTCTTGTATATCTATTGTGGTTCTTTTGTATTCAGTATTTGGTTCTTAACAGAAAGAGTAGCACAGAGTCATTCAAGGTATGCACAGGCCAGGCTAAGTTTTAGACTTTTCCAACTTGAGAGAGTGGTTGAAGAAATTATGTTGCAAAGAGTGCACAGAGTTGGAGTTACAGATAGCTAGAGGTTATCGTGAAGGCTGCAAGGAGTGTGTGAAGGATTTCTTAGAATCTGTGATTTTGAAGCAAGAATGAAGCTCAGGAGGCTCATATCCCTTCTTTGCCAAAACTCTGCTGAACAACTCTTTGAAAATCCTCTTGTGTCAAGGCCCACGCGCCCTAAGCCATTATTGCACACGTGTGCATGCTGGCTGACTCACAACAACCCGCGTGTACCTAACAAAGCATGAAAAAAAGGAAAACACCCTACGGACTAGCAAACTAGGGTCAGACTTGCATGAAAATTTTGACCGAAAGGAAACTACTTTTTTACCTACAACCCAAAATTTAAACCCCTCTTTCATAGTAAATGCATGGAAAATGATCACTAACCTTATTACTGACGTTTGATGTAGATCCTCCATTGCTCTTCGATTACTTTCTTGCACTGCTCCTTCCACAGATAACCTGCACTCAAGACAAACAAAAACTATGCATGCATGCTACTTCTATACGCAAGGGTTAGAAATCAAGCATAAATTAATCAAACCATAGACAATTCATACATTGGGACCGGAAAAGTATTCTTTTTATTACTAAAAGTGAATCAACTTACAACAAAGTTGAGACCGACCACCACTCCTCGAACCTAATCCTGGGCTCCTCTTCTTTTGTCCTTCAACTGCTTTGCATTAAATTTCCTTTGGCATGCGGAAAGGCTAAAGGGTTGGGACAATGGATTACGTAAATGGGCAGAGTTTCTTTGCTATATTTTTTCCTCCTCCAAATGGTACCCCTACCCCTTCTTTTATAGGCTAGAAGGAGCTAGGGTTTTGGACGAACCCTCGACCATGCATGGTCGGGAGTTTCAGTTAACTGACCCATAGATTTTTGTTCCGTCGTCAACTTTCCTTTTTTTCGTGCTTTGTTAGGTACACGCGGGCTGTTGTGAGTCATCCAGCATGCACACGCATGCAGTAATGGGTTAGGGCGCGTGGGCCTTGACACAAGAGGATTTTCAAAGAGTTGTTCAACAGAGTTTTGGCAAAGAAGGGATATGAGTTGGCCTGATGCCAGGTAAGCATGTGTGGTGCAATTTAGGGTTATAACAGATGCCCCCTAATGTGTGAGGTCGGAAGAGCATCTGATGGTCGAAATACATTACCAATATTTACTGATGTGCTAAACGATTGAGCCCAAGGATCAGGAACCAGGAGGTGTCATCTGAAAAATAACAAATGTCTTACCGAGGTGGGCATACCCATGCTCGAGATAAAATAGAACCATGGCTACCAATCAAATACACTATAGATCCATGTCAAATAACTATAAAGAGTAGCCACGAGTAATACACAACAGAGCTACATCTTGAAATCAGAAAGGTATACATATAGAGTATCCATCCTCCAGAAGTTGATTCAGCCTGATGGCTGTACTTCAAAGCTTGAGAAACAACTTCAAAATCTTCTAAAACTTGGGTAGGAGTGTAATATGAGTGTACAACTTCACTCCCCAGAGGTCTTCGACGACTCGTTAGTTATTGACTTGATAATCTTGATGATCAGACTGAAGGCTTCAGTGATTTCGAACAAGGACTTGATTGGACGTTCAGGATGGTCGGGTATGCGGACAAGAGACATATTGCAGAGGGGTCGACTTAGGCTTAGTGACAAACTTCCCTTGCATAATAGCATGACAAGTGATAAGACTCAGGAAGTAGATATGTTAATCATAATTCTACGAAGCAGGAGGCAACGTAAACTCTCCATATGTTTGGAAGAATAACCAAACGGTGGAGGACACAACTCTATATAGTGAGAAAATATTCCTAAGGTCGTACTACATCCCATCATCTGATGATCAAACGAACATATGTACTTTATCCAAGGGAGACTCATCATGCTGCCAATAAAGAAAATACTTTTCCCATCCTCTTTTTGGGGTATATTTGATTTTTTTGTTCTTTTCGACAATTTTGGAAAAAGAATAAAGGAATATTACGTTACAATGGAGGAACGAGTACGTCAAACATACAAGCTCAAGGCACAAGGACAAGACTGATGTTCTGGTAAAATGATACTTGGGGAAAATCCTCCGGTGTCCAAAGGTGTTAAGACGCATAAGCAAACTGTCACAAAGCTGGTGGATAAGATATGCAAATGCAGTTGATAGAACACATAATGGTAACATCCTTCGATGTAAGTTTAACGAGCCCAGATAAGGTAAGCTCGGTGGTTTTTCATATTTAGAGAGTCTGAAAAAGCATAAAAGGAGACTCCGCTGGGGTACCTTTTTCGACAATAGTCTAGTCGGTTCAAAAAAGGGATAAACTAGCACCGATTAGACATTAATTCAAAACCATTTTAACGAGTGTGACAAGGACAATATCACTCGGCTATTTTTTCACTTTTAAGGAGTTTGAAAAAAGATTAACTATGGACTCCATCAGGAATATTCTTCTAGACCAATTTAACGAGTGTGAAAGAATAAGGTCACTCAGCGATCTTTTCAATTTTAGGGAGTCTGAAAGGAGCTTAACTATGGATTCCGTGGGGATTTCTTTTTCGTAAATTTAGTCCCTCAGGCCCGAATAAGGAATAAAATTATACCTGAGAGTACTCTTCTAAAGAACGAAAGTTCTATAGAGTATACCTTTGTTCATACAGTTGACCGTCCAGACCGAAAAAGGGGTAAACTACCATCGGATAGACGTGACTTCAAATTTCATTTTAACGAGCATGAAAGGCCACAAGATTGCTCGGCAATCTTTTCATTTTTAAAGGGTCTGAAAAGGGCTTAAAAGGAGACCCGTTATTTTTGGGAGTCCTGAGGGTAAGACAAAGAGTGAAAAAGACTCATGCAAATGAGGCTCAAACTTATATTTAGGAAAAACTATATGGACTCCCGAGCCTATAGTGGTTTTAGAAACGGCATGGACACCATAATGCAACCAGGACCTACCTAGGGCATCCATGTTCTGGTAAGCTCTACCACCAAGTTGTGACACTTCTAGAGAAGCTATGATAGTTCTGTGTCACAACCTGATGGGATCGATCCTATCACAAAAGAAAAATACAACGAGATGAAAAAGTTGGGGTGGTAACCTAACCTATATGCTCAAGTTGATTTTTTTTTAATTTTTTTTTCTTTTATATGGACCGTCAATATTTTCTCAAAACTCAAAAAAAAATGTCCCAATACCCGATCAAATCCCTCCCATATAACTCCTATATCACTCTAAATGGATTTTGGTATAAAGAAACTGATAAGAGAGGCCAAAAAAGTGACAAAAAGAGGCCAAAAAGTCTATAAATAGAAGCTCGCAACTCATTATCACCATTGCTGATTTGGAAATTGACTCTGGAGCCAAAAGACCCCCTTTGCCAAAAATAGTGATTCTGGAAGCTACAGTGGATGAAACAAACTTCTTCTTGGACCAAGTAAGTACAAACTCCCTTATCTATCTATTCAATACTTCAATTTAGTTATTTAGTTTATTTTTTGGGTGGGCGTCGACCTTAAAAAGGTCAGCCCTAGGTACACATGGGTTGTCTATGGACAGGCCACGTGTACATGTGACTGTCACCTCTACATCCCGCGTGTACCCCCCTTTTATGATGAAAAAAGAAAACTAAAAGGAAGCATTGAGCCTCCTTTACCTTGTTGTGTTGGCAGGATGTATGTCTAGTGGAGGGAAAGGGAGCATGAGGCAATCAGTGAGTTGGTTGTTGCAGATCCAAATGCTGTGGTCGTGTTAATGCAATTCGGTTTACTCAAATTCTTTCTATGTTCGTTTATGCACGTGCAACCAAGGCTACTGAATGCCTTGATTGACTACTGGCATCCTGATGCAGAGGCATTTATGCTAAAGGGGCAATCACTAGTGCCCACCACTGAGGATATTTACTTTCTGATTGGCCTCTCAAGGAGAGGGGAACCAGTCAACTTCCAGACTTTTCCTGCGGGGCCGAGCAAGATCTTGGAATTGATAGCTGAGAAATGTGAGGCTGGGACTGACCGTGTGGGCTCCCAAGTACCCATTAGCAAGATTACTAACTTAGCGCTGCAGACTATCTTGTTATTGATTGGGCGGATTACCGGCTCAACAGTCGTGCATCAGGCTTCGCGCACACAGATGAACTGTGCCATCCAGTGCATGAATGCAAAAGTTTTTGATTGGAATACCACACGGATTGAGTGCATGAAGAGGCAATTGACAGATTTTTGACAACGGACACAGAGGAACTTCAGGTTCGGGACCATCTTGTGTTCATTCTTTTTTGAGAGAGTTCTGAGTTTCAGTCCTTGGGTTGTAGTATGAGGGCATCATGCCTCTTTCCCTGCAGTGTGTAGATGGGAAGTATTACTGCCGCGATAGGGTGGTGGAAGGACCATTGATTCCTTCGATGATGATTTCTTTGCTGGGTTGTCACGACATATCCCTGTTATCGAGGACTACTCATATGCAGGGATAGATTTCTCTAGAGATCCTGAGATACCCGTGCCTCCTGGTGAGGAGCGAGGGGAGATGGGTAAGTCTCCACCTTTGTAGTTTTTTTTGTCTGCATATGTAATTTTTATGTCTTTTTGTTATATATATCATTTTTTTTGTATGCCATAGTATTTGATGGGTAAACGTTTGTTGCATGCAGATGTGGGACCCGTGCGACCTATCGACTATGCATGGAACAAGCGTCGTCCATGGCTAGAAGCCGCGGCTGCCGCCGCTGGGGGAGAAACAGTAGCAGGGAACCTCCCAGCTAGAGAGGCCGAGAGGGTCCTTAGGCGAATTGAGCGGAACTTCACTGCGCTCACTCGCACAGTCCCGATGGCAGAGATAGAGGACCTGCTGCCATCCATGCAACCTCATGTTGTGGGGGCACCTCAGACATGGGTCCGATTGTTTAGGTGTTTATCCCGTGCTGTGGATGATTATAACAGGGCCCATAGGCCCTGAACAGACTTAGACTTTTTAATGTGCCACGAGCACCTACTTGTATATATTTTTTGAGGGCATAAGCCCGGTGACTCATTACTATTCCCATTTTTGAGGCGCTTGCATCCATCTATGTACTCTGGTTATTTTATGATGTTTATATATGGTTTTTATTTTTTTGTGTCTTATGGATTCTGTGTGCAAAAATGTATTTACATGTTTATGTCCATGTTCTGTTATATGTGGGCAAGATGCCAATCTAAAATTTGATTAGCTAGATTATCTTTGATTTGGTTTAATCTCCTAGGAACATGAAAATATGTAATATAATCAAAGTTTCGTTCTAAGAGACGTACCCTGAGGAATCGTCGGTGTAAAGTTGGATCATGAACCTGGTATACTCTGTTTAGATACGACACAACCAGTTGAGCATCGAGATAGACCCGGAGATGAGAGATACCCAATGACAAGGCGTCATGAAGAAACTCAATAAATACACTATACTTGGCGACATTATTTGTGGTGTCACCTAAGCATATACCTCCGGAAGATAACAACTGACCCTGTGGTGTAAATATTACCCAAGATGCAGAGGCAAGCCTCCACGTGTGTCAACTAGCACCGTCTGCATACCCAACGAACACCTCGAACTCACTTGAAATCTTCCATATTGACGAAAGATAACATCAATGACACGTCCATAACACTTTAAAAGAAAATTAAAAAGTAATAGTACAAAGACTATACATATGTTACAAAAAGTTACCCACGGTGACCTATCTATGAGTAATACTTCTTGAGATAGAGCCTATTTCTAGGCTCCGCCAAAGCATTCCCTTCAAAATCAACCAAACAATAAGCACCCTTTTTTAATACCTCTTTGATAATGAAGGGTCCGAACCACATGGGTTTAAACTTTCCTTCCCCCAGGGGGTCCTTGTCTTGGTCATAGACTAGGACAAGGTCGCCTTCAGAGAAAATCAGAGGATGAACGGACCTATCATATTGACAATTTACCTTATGTTTGTGAGCCTCGTTGGCCAGGGCCGCATCGCGACGCTGCTCAAGGTATACTAACCGTTCTTCAAGTGGAGAAGTGTCTGGAAATAACTGTACTACCAATTTTAGAGAAGGGATTTGACATTCGATGGGAAAGACTTCCTCCAGCCCATAAACGAGTTGAAAAGGTGAGAAACCAGTTGCAGTCTTAATAGATGTTTGGTAAGCCCATAATGCCTAGTATAACATCAAATGATAATTTGACTTGGCTGAGTTGATAGTTCGCTGTAGAATCGTCTTAAGAGTTTTGTTTATAGCTTCCACCTACCCATTGGCTTGGGGGTAGTAAGGTGATGAATGTTTCTTCTGTAACCCAAGCTTTGATGTTAATTCAGTCATCATTTGGTTTTGAAAGTGACTACCATGGTCAGTGACAATCTCTCTCGGGATGCCAAACCTTGCTATGATTTGGTTGAATAAGAAGAGATCTACAGTCTCTCCATCATCTTTAAACGTTGGCATAACTTTGGCCCACTTAGTGAAGTAGTCGACAGCTACGATGATATAGCGATGCCCCCTTGCTGATGGGGGGTTGCATGTAGTGTAATCAATCCCCCACTTAGTGAAGGGACCAACTGTGATGAAAGGAAACATAGGAGATGGATGTGCCCTCATCTTCCGAGAGAATATTTGGCATAGATGGAACTTCTTGACCGATTCGATACAATCTTTGATAAGTGTGGGCCATAAGTAACCTGCTCGTAGAATCTTTTGGGTTGTTTCCAACCCAGATAAATGATCACCATAAGCTCCAGTATGGAAATCATTGAGCACTATGATGGCCTCCTCATGAGTAAGACATCGACGCAAGATGCAGTCTACACCTCTCCGATACAACATATCATCAAGTATGAGATAGTTCTTAGCCTGATGGTGTATCCGTCGACGCTCGTCATGAGAATCAAAGGTGGGGCACTTCAAAGTCTGGAGATAGATAAGTATATCTCTGTACCAGGGGTCTGAAGATGCAATCAAAAACATATCCCCCCGGATAGGAGATTCCTCAGGAACAATGTCACTTGACTCAACCGGAAGTTCTGAAATAAGCTCTGTGAAGACCAATGACTTCTTGGACTTTGCTGAAACGAACTCTAAGTAAAATTCTTGGAGGATGACTATCCATCTACTGATTTTTCCGCCAATAACTCGTCGTGTCAACATGTACTCAAATGGATTCACGACAGCAATGACGGTGGTCTTGTGAAACAGAACATAGTGACAACACCGTTGAACAGCATGAACTGCTGCCAACACAAGTTTTTCGATATGAGAATAATTGACTTCCAGTCCTATGAGGCCTCGGCTCAGGTAATAGATCACGTATTCTAAAAACGAATCATCTTCCTAAACTAAAACCATGCCTATTGTTGACTCTGCGGTGACCATATATAATAAGAAATCTTTGTTATAGTTAGGTGGTCGTAGCAGAGGTGTGGTTGTGAGGGCATGTTTTAATGCGTCAAAAGAGCGTTGAGCGGCTTTGTCCCATAAAAAAGGAACGTCTTTATTTAGTAAACGCATAAATCCTTTGGTGATTTCGGCATAGTTGGCGATGAAGCGTCGTAAGAAGTTCGCCTTGCCTTGTAGACTCTGAAGTTGTAAGATTGTGTGTGGGGGGGGAAACTGGATTATTACCTCCACCTTAAGAGGATTGAACATGATCCCTGTTGTTGATACGATGAAAACTAACAAACATCCTGATGTTACGCAGAAGCTGCACTTGTTTGGATTCAAGTGAATCCTGAAGTAGCGATAGTGTTTGAAGATTAGTCTAAGGTGCGTGGGATGATCCATTAACTTGCGAGAGCGTGATGCTAAATCATCTAAATAGGCCTCGAATATATGTTTGAGTTCATTAAAAGAAAAAGACATGGCCCACTGGAATGTGGCTCCAACATTTTTAAGGCCAAAAGGCATCTTACGATATGCGAATGTACCCCATGGAAAAATGAATGTCATTTTGTGTTGTTCTTCAGGTTTGATTTGGATTTGATTATATCCCGAAAAACCATCCATGAATGAAAAGGCTTCACAACCGGCACATTCATCAATGATCTGGTCAATGAATGGTGTTGGAAAATTATCTTTGGGACATGCCTTGTTCAAATCACAAAAATCGGTACATACACGAATCATGCCTTGTTTTTTATTGACCGACATAGGGTTTGACACCCATTGAGTCAAATGAATAGGATAAATGAAACCTACCTTTAGCAATTTCTCAACCTCAATCTTGATGGCTGCTACTTTCTTAGGATTGACTGGATGAAGTTTTTGTCGAATAGGCTTGGCATTAGGATACGTTTTGATTTCATGTTCAATTATTTTCGGATCGATACCTGGCATTTCCTCATAAGACCAGGCAAAAAGGTCACGGAATTCTTTGAAAAGATCCGTATAAATTTAAATCTCTTTGGGGGAACAATCCGCTCTGACGAAGACATTCTCCATGATGTGAGGGTTTCGAGAGATGTTGATGGGTATAGTTTCAGCGATAGTAGCCATATTTCCCTCAGCATAAATTTCCTGTGTAGCTAAGAGGTTAATAGGACATGTTTGATCTCCTGTCATGGTAACAGTGAATTCTCCTACTTCGATTTGGCTTAACTCTGGGAGAAAGTATGATCTGTGATGAAGATCTTCCCAAGGTTTGTCCAGACTAGTCATTGCTTCGATTATTGCTTCATTAGAAGGTAAGACTAAGTCTAACGAATCGACATTAGCAAGAGAACCCTAAGCCCAAATAGGCTCTAGAAGTGGATCTAACTCTTGTGCGGGAGTTGGATCAGGGTTAGCTGAAGCTTGTTGGACTAAAGAGTATGCTACTTTAGAAGCTAATAAGGGCATGGACATGCCTGAGTTCCCTGTCTCATCCATCGTGGCTAATGGGGAAGGAAGAATCCAAGTATCCTCAAAGTAAGTCATGTAGAACGACGAAACTTGAAAAATCTCAACCTTATGGTGATTAGATATAAATTTGACATCGTCGTGAGGAGGTGGGTAATCAAAGGTACCCATTAAGGATGGGCACAAACCAACTCCTACGTTAACGACACCTGGTTGAGGATTATCTATCATTGGGACTGTGGATGCCCCCAAATATGGGTCAGGTCTGGAGAAGGACATTTGATCGATGGTCACTATCCGGCCTTCGTGTGGAAACAACAAGACTCGGAAAACTGTAGCAACCACAGCTTGCATAGCATAAGTCCAACTCCATCCTAACAAGAGGTTATAGTCGAGGGGAGCATCGACTACCTCTACTTTGACACACACGGTCTTCTCTCCTAACTGCACAGGGAAAGAAGGAACGATGCCATGTGGTCAAAAAGAACGACCGTCGAAAGTAGTGAGGAGAGTAGGTGATGGAGACAAAGTGGGCTGGCCAATGGCCTTCCAACATGATAAGGACATAACGCATGTTGAGGCACCCTCGTTGACCACCGTGCAAAAGATATTCCATGTAAAAGTTTTCGTGGGATGAGCCACTGCTATTTGAAACGCTATGTGGTAAGGTAGACAAGGTTTTAAGTTGGTTGTATCTAACATGATGGTACCTAGATTACAAGTCTCAGTAGAGCCCAAAGTGGTTAACAAGGCTTTCCTCTGAGCAAGGTAGCTTTGGAGGACCTCCAAAGCAGACATCGCACAAAGGGTTTGTGATAAATCTTCCACCAGAGAGCAATTCTGGGCGGCCCTTGCGTTGGGGTTGCGAGAAGCTTTTTTAAATGCACCCTTTGGAATGCGTGTCATTTTTTCTCCCAACGTCTTCTCAATCTGTAGAGGAAGAGATGGTAGATAAACCTCTTTACCCTTCTCAGAAGCGCTTTCTTTACTACAGTTGTGCGCTCTAGTCATTATGAAAGAATCACCTCTAACCATGTATACGTTCGCAGATGAGGGATTGTTTGGAGGAGGGAAGGTTTCTTGGCTGCCCCCTTCTGTGCTTGTAGAGGCTTGAGTTAAATTTTACCCATGTTGAAAGGGATTAGTCAACACTGCCTGCTGTTGCTGTGTGACAAAATTTTGGGCCTCTACAAGTCGAGGACAAAGATGGGTCGGGTGGTCTTCTGCACACAAGTTGCACAGATACCTCACCTTCTGTTTTTTTGTGGTGTCCCCGCTAGCATTATTAGTGTGTTTTTTATCCCCCTTACCCTTCTTTCATTGTTTTTTCTTCCCTTCAGGCTGCTGGTTGGCCTTTGGGTTAGTCGACTGCACGAAGTGTACTTCTGACGTTTGGGTAGGGGGAGTAGCCAAATCAGTAGTTTGTCTGGCCACTGTGTGTTGTATGGATAACTGTTGCAACTTTTTTGTCAATTTCTCAGCGGGCTTGGTTTGTGCTGAACCAACAATACCATCGGCATGTGGTCCAACTCTCTATCTAGTTTTATCCAGTATCAAACGTGGTGCATCTGGCAAGATGTTGTATAATAAACCAGACTGAGAATAGATGAGCTCAAACTGTTGAGCCCTCATGATGGCATCTTGTTCGAAGAAAACTTCAGAAGTCACGACGTCTTTCGATAAATATGGGACCAAAGACTTAAGGAACCACTCAAGAAGGAATGCTGGTGGGATGGGTACTTTGATTAGACTCTTACAACATCTCCATTCTCGGATATGATCAGAGATATGGCCCGTTGTTGTCTGTTCGAAATTGGCGAGTAGCTCTGTGCCAGCGTCGTATCTTACAGGTAACTGGAAATGGTTAAGGAAGGCCATCACCAGTTCACCAAAAGAAGAGTATCTTGAGCGATAGAGCTCGATGTACCATTTTTCGACACTCCTGATAAGAGTACGTTGAAACAATCGCAACTGTATGGAGTCATCTTTCAATGAGTTAGATGAATACCAAAGATGGAAGGTAGTCACATGATCACCTAGATCTTCATTAGGCTTGGCCTCAAACTTTGGAATGTCCGAAGGAAACTTCGTTGGCATAGGAGGCCAACGTGGATCGTGACAAATGGGATCATTTAACAACCTTGTCAAATCTGGCTAGTGTAACATCGCCAGGAATGGTAGTTTGGGTTGCTGCTGATAACCTGGGAAAAAGGGTCCTGGAGTTTGACTCGCACCAAGTTGCCAGGAAAAGTTTGGCTGTTGGCCCGGATTCTGATAGAAACCATGGCCCTGACCAGCATAAGTATTTTGCATCTGTGGAGAAATCATTGGTTGATTTCCCATAAAGGACATAGGGTGTTGGGTGTGCATCATGTTCGAAGGAGTTTGGGAAGGATTACCCCATGTCGATCCCAATGGGAGAGGCATAGTGGTCTGTCCAGGGTTCCATTGACTGTGGAAATAATTACCCCAGAATGATATTCCAGAGGAGGGAACGGATCCTTGTCCTGAGTTCCAAGGTCCTGCTATATGTGCCCCCGTAGCAAGAATAGTACCCTACGCAGGAGTGGATTTTCCAAAAATGGGATTGCCCCCAGATGGGAAAGCGGTTGATGAGAAAGTGTTGTTACCAAACATATCGTTCCAAGAAAATGGTGTCAAACCTACTGGCATACTATGCGCAGGTGTTCCTTGACTCCCTGCTCCAAATAAACTAGCATGTATAAGATGCCCGGTGGACTGCTGATGCGGTCCACCAAGTGAAGGGGACAAAGGAGGAATATGACCTCCTGCATAAGGAAAAGTGTTAAAAGGGATAGGAGTTCCCCCAAGCTAACCTTGCATAGGAGTGTTAGAGCTCCCTACCCCCAGACCCAAAGTCTTTAAAGTGGAGTAGGTTAGTGTAGGACTTGTACTCGAACTAGGCATACCGTATGAGAATGGAGGGCCTGTCGCACTAGGTGTGAAGGGGTTTGTGGCCATCGCCATAGACAGGTTCGGTCCACTGTGCGACATAGTTGCGGCCAAGACCATGGTGGCTCAGAACGATGACGACAATTTAGGAGATGATTCTCCTGTGGTAGAAACTGTGGTGGGAATGGAAGAATTCCCAGAAGAAGTAACAACATTTGTTTCCATAGCTACGTGAGGCACTGACTAGCATTCGTGAAATTGGATCGGTACAATAAACGGTGCCAAGAAATTAGTGGTTGGGGTTTCAACTGAGCTAAGATTGGTGGTTGATTCCTCCAGGAGTTGTTCGGGCACAAAGGTTTGTAACCCGGTCGCTTCAAAAGACCCTTGTTGGTCTAGTTTCCGCCTTAATGGTGGCAGGGGTGGCTCTAGTGTAACCGACGGCAGGCCAAGAAGCCTTCGTGACCAGCGGAGCTCGGGATCCTCCACTATGTGAGAAGATCCAAGACATGCTAAGGTATTCTACACATTCAAAAGTAACACACACTAAAAAGAAGCCCCTAATAGATAAGACAAGAAATCACTAAACTATTTGGAACAACAGTTACAACAACCAACATTAGAGCAACTTATCGGTGCAAGTGCAACTCAAATACGGAAGCACCCTCCGGGTATACTCTGCAAAGCGTGGCCCGATGTCTTTCCTAGGTACCATGGTATACCCTCGCAGTCACCCATGTATGTCCCTAAAACAAATTGGCAACTAGGTTTCCAGCACGCGAACAGTCACCAGGCGGGTACAGTCGAAAGTCGGGTAGACCACAATGAGTAGGGTATCAAGCCCAAAACCTATCAAGGGTATCGAGAGAAAATGGTCTGGAAGACAATTGAGGACCTCGAACAGATTCGAGTCCCACGAATCCCCGTGGAAAATGCAAACGGCGGAATCCCAAAACAAGCCCTCGATATGTGTTCTCCACTACGATTGGTCCGACTTTGGAGGGGTTATCTCTGCTACCTTTCCGCACGTGACCTCATGTTTATCCCCTGTGTTAGAGGGGGGTCCCGGATAACTTCCAGAAAACTGGACTTAGACACTCCCTATCGCAGACTCTAATGTTTTGTTTTGAATGGCCTTGGAGAGTTTCCTCTCCAACCTAATCCAAGGCCATAGTCCTTAACTAGTTTGTGAACCCTACAAACAAAAAGTCTAATAGATTTTAAATTAGAGTTGCTTTTATGGTTTTTTCTTATGTCAAGGGGTATGAGGGTGAAACTGATGATGTGTAAAGATGAAATAAAAAACAAATGAAAAAAGATGGAAACAAAAGACTTTTACTAAATGCAAAATTTCAACAACTCTTCACAAAGAAAGATTTCTTTTTCTTTTCAATTTTTCTAAGATTTTATATAGCAAACTTAAAGGAATTTCACTTGACTACGAGCTACTTATTCTCTAAATGCACTGCAAAAACTTACGAAATAAAATACTTCTCCCTAGCTAATGATGAAGAAACACACTCTTCAACTAAAGAAGGAAATGAAAATAATTTTTTTTTCTATTTAAGTGCTAGTAAAGAAACAAAGGGAAAATACCGACAAGCACAAAACCAAGAAAAACAAATGCTGGCTTAAAGTGCAGATCACAAAGAATCAAAGTAAAGAATCACACAATGGAAATAAAAAACAAAAAACAAAGACTCTCATGCTTGTCTAAAAACCATAAAATATATATATATATATATATATTCTGTCAACTGTTAACTGAGAAAAAGTAGGCTAAGGGTAAGATGACCTAACCTACTGACTGTTCAAACCTAGACTCAAACACCTGAGAGGAATACTTCTCATCAAAGGAGGGGACGACTGCCCCACCTTGAACAAAAAGTAGCCTATCAAAGCACGGAACTGTCACTAAAACAACACACGTGCAAATGCATGCTAAACAGAGACAGAAAGCATGTGCACGTGGGCTGACCTTGTACAGGTCGCGTGTATATCTAAATTCTAAGGGAAAAAATGAAAACATGCAGTCCAGACCAGGAAGAGGCCTCTGGTATTGATAACCAGGGTCCCTTGAAGGCTAGGATGCTCTTTCTAATAGAAAAAGACAAATAACGTAAGGAATAATAAGGCAAAAAAAGGAAATCTGAGATAGGACTGTGAACCAACAAGACTCGGACAAGATTCTAGAAAACCCCTTGAGAATGTGAAATTCTGATAGGGAAGAGGAGGACTGCCTCTAAGGTTCTCTGAATTCCTACACGCTACTTTTATCTCTACAGCTAGCATTCACGCGCGGGCTGTAAGAAGATAGGGTGCAGGTACACGCATGCAGGCCTTATGCAGGCTGCGTGTACCTCTGTGTGTCCTGAAGACTACAGTCAAGCAAAAGTCAGGCAAAGCTGGTATGGAAAACCAGACTCCCTGCTAGCTCAGACCTTAAAGAAAAAGATAAGCAAAGAAAAAACATAAAACCTAATCTTTAAACTACCCAAAAACTCAAATAAATCCAGAAACCCTAAAGAGTATTCTCCCCAGTATGGTCACCAATTCTGTTGTTGGGAAAAACACCCTATGGACTAGCAAACTAGGGTCAGACTTGCATGCAGATTTTGAGCGAAAAGAAACTACTTTTTTACCTACAACCCAAGATTTAAACCCCTCTTTCACAGTAAATGCATGGAAAAGGATCACTAACCTTATTACCGGCATTCGATGTAGATCCTTCACTTCTCTTTGATTACTTGCTTGTGCTGCTCCTTCCACAGATAACCTACACTCAAGACAAACAACAACTATGCATGCATGCTACTTCTATTCTCAAGGGTTAGAAATCAAGCATAAATTAATCAAACCATAGACAATTCATACATTGGGACGGGAAAAGTATTCTTTTTATTACTGAAAGTGAATCAACTTACAACAAAGCTGAGACCGGCCACCGCTCCTTGAACCTGATCCTGGGCTCCTCTTCTTTTGTCCTTCAACATCTTTGCGTTAAATATCCTTTGGCATGAGGAAAGGCTAAAGGGTTGAGACAATGGATTATGTAAATGGGCAGAGTTTCTTCGCTATATTTTTTCCTCCTCCAAATGGTACCCCTACCCCTTCTTTTATAGGCTAGAAGGAGCTAGGGTTTTGGATGAACCCTCGACCATGCATGGCTGGGAGTTTCAGTTAACTGACCCATAGCTTTTTGTTCCATCGGCAAATTTCCTTTTTTTCGTGCTTTGTTAGGTACATGCGGGTTGTTGTGAGTCAGCCAACATGCACACGTGTGCAGTAATGGGTTAGGGCATGTGGGCCTTGACACAAGAGGATTTTCAAAGAGTTGTTCAACAGAGTTTTGGCAAAGAAGGGATATGAGTTGTCCTGATGCCAGGTAAGCATGTGTGGTGCAATTTAGGGTTATAAAAAGGATAGAGGCTTGGAAGGGTTCAGAGGAAGGACGAGGGTCAAACTCACGTCATGGAGTTAATATCAGAAGGGTTGACACCGAGTTATTTGGAAAGGATCCATCAATAATCTTGAAGGAATGTAGAGATCCCTGGAGATAAGAGGAACTAATAGCCGTGGACCATTAGATCTAATGAAGTTGCAGGAAGGATAGAAGTTGGGAGTGATTCAACACTCCGAAGCTCAGAAGGAATAGTTTGGACTGTCGATATGGGAGAAGATCATACCATCAATTCCTTTTGCTAGATAGAATATTTCGGAGATCGGGAGTCGGGAAAAGAGAAGGGATTTGATTTCCAAAATCTCGAAGAATGAAGCCCCGATTCGCAAAAAGAGAGATCAGGATTGTTGGACAGTGGGGAGTGTGGACTGTTGGTATGACAAAAGCAAAGCTTAGATATCAGACTTCAGGTGTTGGAAGAAGAGAGGTGAGAAAAATTTCAACTTCACGAAGTGAGAAGTCTCAAAGTACTCGAAAGTTGGGTCCCAGGTCATAGCTTGCTCCTAGTGCTTGTTCCCATGGGTGCAGTTCGCGAGGACTTGTGGAATTGTTTCATGGAGGTTCCAGCAGGGACCAAAGAGTTGCTTTAGTTATAGAATAGAAGAATATCCATTGAACGGGAGGTCACACAAACCTTGCTAAGGTGGGGAGCTACATCAGTTGGTATCAGAGCTTACAACTATTGTTTTATATAGGCCAGAGGAAATAGAGGACAGTTTTTAAATATAATTCTGTGTGGAAAGAATTTGAAAAAATGCCTCCAAGGAAACATCCATAGAGAACTATGCCCAACCCATCTGTCAAAAGGGAAATGAGAGAACTTCGTGCTTGATTAGATGCTATGGAGAAAACATAGAGATGAACACCTGATACTGGACATATCAGTGAGGTTGAAAGCGAGAACAAAGAAGGAGCTGAAGAATATGTAGTCGAAGACATTGTAGAGGAATGTTTGCTAAAAGTTGTTACAAGGATGGGTGCCAGAGAAAAATTAGACATCTCGATGTATGAAGGAAACTTGGACGTTGAGGAGCTACTAGATTGGTTTAGAGCTCTAGATAAATAGTTGGATTATGAATATGTCGAAGAAGACAACAAAGTTAAGCACGTTGTCACTAGACTCAAAGGACATGCAATACTATGGTGGGATGAACTGCAGGCTAACAGGAATTGCAAAGGAAAACAAATAATTAAAAGATGGGATAGAATAGTCTCTAAGATGAAAGATAAATTCATACCCAAAGATTATCAAATCAATATGTTTAGAAGAATGAATAATTTGAGACATAAAGGGATGACAGTGAAGGAATACAAAGAGGAGTTTTACAAGTTAAACATCAGAGCTATTCATCATGAGAGTGATGATGAAAATGTCATTAGATATATGAATGGCCTGAGATATGAGATTTAGGATGAGATGAGAATGGTGAAAATCAGAAATGTGGAAGATGCTTATCAGGTTTCCCTGAAAGTAGAAGAAAAATTGGCGAGGAAGAAAGGTCAAAGAGGTAGAGGTATAAGTCAAAGCAGAGGCAAGGCAGTTGCCCATGATAGATTACAAAATCCCAAGGATGAATAAAATAAACCACATAACCACTGAGAGAGGGGAGGAAGTTCACAAGGAAGACAGTATGCCGATGGAAATACTTTTCCTCGATCAAGAGGAAGAGGAAGAGGCAGAGGAGGAGAAGTAAAATGTTTTTTCTGTGGGAAGATAGGACACAAATCTTGGGAATGTCCCTAGAGGAATAAAGAAGGAGAATCTCACATTTTAGAGGAACAAAGGATAAATGTTGAGGTAGAATATGCAGAAGTTGGAAGATCCTTAATGATGAGGACAATTCTCTTGAAACCTGAGAAATAGGTGGAAAATCCAGTGTAGAGGAACAATTTTTTTAGGACTGCTTGTAAGACCAAGGATAGGGTATGCAAGGTGATAGTTGACAGTGGAAGAATGGATAATTTAGTATCCACGGAGATGGTGGGGAAGCTAGAATTGGAGACATTTTCACATCCAAGCCCATACAAAGTTTCTTGGTTGCAAAAAGGGCATCAAGTAATGGTCACTAAACAATGTTTAGTTGAATTTAAGATAGGGGGTTATAGAGATGATATTTTATGTGATGTAATTCCCATGGATGTCTGTCATATTTTGTTGGGAAGGCCTTGGTAGTATGACATAAATGTTATTCATGATGGAAGAAAGAACACATATACCTTAGAGAAGAATGGTAGAACTCATATGTTGTTCCCAATTGAGGACAAGAAGGTGAAAGGAGAAGCAAGAAATACTATACTTCTCATGAGTGGGAAGGAACTTCTGGATGAAGTCAATAAAAATCAAGAAATGGAGTTTGTTGTGGTGAGAAAACCTAGAGTCATCTTGACCAGTACTTTGATAGATGATCTACCTAAGGAAATTCAGGAACTGCTGGAGAATTTCACTGATATAGTGGGGGATGATTTGCCTTATTCGTTGTCTCCCATCAGGAGTATAAGGCATCACATTGACCTTATACCGGGAGCGATTTTGGCAAACAAAGTAGCATATAGATTGATGCCACATGAGAATGAAGAGGTTAAGAAGCAATTCCAAGACTTGATGGATAAAGGATTGGTTAGAGAAAGCTTGATTCCATGCATTGTACCAACAATTTTAATTCCAAAGGAGGATGGTGGATGGAGAATGTGCACAGACTCGAGGGCTATAAACAAAATCACCATCAGGTATAGAGTTCCTTTACCTAGGATGGATGACTTGATGGATTGTTTGAGTGGAGAAAATGTTTTTTCAAAAAATGATCTAAAAAGAGGATATCACCAGATACAGATGAGGGAAGGTGATGAATGGAAGACATCATTCAAAAAAAATGAAGGATTGTATGAATGGCTTGTCATTCCATTTGTCTTGATGAATGCTTCGAGTAATTTTATGAGATTGATGAATGAATTTTTGAAAGATTTCATTGGTAAGTTTGTAATTGTGTATCTTGATGATATATTGATCTTCAGTAAGACTGAAGAGGAACATCTGAGACATTAAACTTCTGTAATGAGAAGGTTGCAGCAAGAGAAGTTGTTGATAAATTTGAAGAAGTCATTTTTCATGAAGACATACCTCATTTATTTGGGTTTTGTGATCTCTTCGAATGAACTGAAGATGGATCCAGAGAAGGTAAAAGAAATCAAAGAATGGTCATCGCCAAGGAATATCTTTGAAGTTAGAAGCTTCCACGGATTAGCCAGTTTTTATAGGAAATTAATCAGGAATTTTAGTGGGATTTGTGCACCAATGATGGATATAGTTAAGAAGAGACATAAGTCTTTTCATTGGACATAGGAAGTAGAGAAAAGTTTCAAGTTGTTAAAGGAGAATATAATTGGACAGTCAGTTCTGGTCCTGCCAGATTTCAGTAAAACATTTCAAGTGAGATGTGACACAAGTGGATTTGCGATTGGAGTAGTCTTGAGCCAGGAAAATAGACTAGTGGCATACTTTAGTGAGAAGCTGAATGAGACCAAAGAGAAATACTCCACATATGATAAAGAGTTCTACACGGTAATTCAAGCCTTGAAGTAATGGAGGCACTACCTAGTTCTGAAGGAGTTCGTTTTGTATAGTGACAACCAAGCCTTACAATTTATAACCATTCAGGAAAACCTAAACCATATACATGAAAAATGGGTTGAGTTTATGCAGAACTTTACTTTTGTTATAAAGAACATTTTTGGGAATGCTAACAAGGTTTTTGATGCAATGAGCAAGAGATGTTTTATTCTGCAGGAGTTTCGAGTGAATACCTTAGGTTTTGAACACTTAAAGGAGATGTACAGAGATGATTTAGACTTCAAAGATGCTTATGAAGCATGTGATAATCCTGTTCTAAGAGACAGAAGCCAGTGGACTGAATATTTGATTTAGGATGGATTATTGTTCAAAGGAAATCAATTGTGTATTCCAAAGTGTTATATGAGGGGAAAAAATTTGTTGGCCCTCGACCAAATTTTGGAGAACCTTGGTCGTGTTTGACCATTTTTGGGACTTCGATAGGCTAGTCAAAGACAAAGCACCAGACGAAGTGGAGATCACAGGATCTCGCCCCCTTTTGTGAGATTTTTGGGATTAGGGTATATGTAACAGTATGGGATGTTGGCCCATGGGTTTACCCATGTTTAGGCCCAATATGTAATGTATAAATATATATCTAGGCGATGTAAGAAGACAAAATGGAGATACCTAGTAGAAATAGCTTAGTGCAGAGCTAGAAGCTTTGTGCATACTACGTGTTAAGACTTGCAAAGCTAAGTGCAAGTGATTGTAAGAATCTTGTGTGCAGACTGTGTAAGAAGGCTTTGTGTTGTGACCTAACTCAGGAAGGAGGATCTAGTGAGGTGTGTGCAGATATCCTTTCCTATGTGGAGTTGATTTCATGGATTTGTGCATGTAAGAGGATTGAAAGAAGATAATAAAGAAGACGAAGAGTTGGTGGACGTAGCCCATGCTGGGGGTGAACCATGTATATCATGTGTTGTGATTGCTTTGTGTCATTAATGTGATTTATGCTTAGTGTTGAATATTTATGCATGTTATATGCATCTGATATAGTCACTTAGTGCTTAATAACTTGGATGAATGCTATATTTGTTGATGATATGTGCTAAATGGTTAGATATTCTTAGATATTGTTGAATACTGCGTTTTTATGTAATTAGGGTTTTACCTGCAATGTGAATAAAGGGTCAAGGACTAATGAATGTTAACTGATAAGTACTCTATTAAAGCATTGTGATCACAGATCTATGTCCCAGCTAGGTTGCAGACACTTGAGTCCTGCAACCCCCCTACCTCTACCTCAGGTGAGACTTCGTCTGCTTCGAAGGTGTTGCCGAAAGGGCCTATAGTTAGGGTTTTTTTGGTGTGTTGTTGAAGTGTTGAACCCTGGGTCTGCCCCTATCCCAAAAAATGGTTCCGTTTTCGAGACATGCAACTATGATTGTTGGGAACTGAGGAAAAGAGAAATCTTTGTGCGTAGATATTTTTTTGTAGTGCATAGTACTCTACTTGACTTTTGAAGCTCTATGCTAAGAAGGGAATTTGATCTAAAGAAAAGAGGATCCTAGAAAGAATTGTTTGCAAGTCTATCACTATGATCCCAGTGTGCAGTACAAGAAAGTTTGGGGATCATTTTGAAAAAGAGAGGATTGGAAATATGTTATAATTGCAGAAGACTGGGACATATTGATAAGGAATTATCTTGTAGAAGTCCTCTTTGCCTTTGTTGTAAATATATTAGACATGAAGTTTTAGATTTCCCTAGAATGATTGCTAAAGTTGAGAAGATGAACATAAGACAAGAAAACCATGAGGAAGGCAAGAGACTAAGAATATGATAAATAACCAAAAAGAATCAGAGGCTATATTATTACAGTTGAAAGAAACATTGAATGACCACAGAGACATGACCCATTCCCTACACCTTTCACTGATGAAGTGTTAGATAATGTGGGAGGACAAGAGGTATATTCCTTTACAGGTGGATTTTTAGGTTATCACCAGATCAAGATTGCTAAGGAAGATCGCCATAAGACCACATTTGCAACAAAATGGGGATCCTACCAGTACACAGTGATGCCTTTTAGATTGAATAATGCACCATCCATCTTTTCTTGGGTAGTGGTGGAAGCGTTCAAGGATTTTTTACATAATTATTTGGAAGCATATTTTGATAATTGGACTATTTTGAGCCTATTGCAGAATCATATTGAATGTTTAAGACTAATGTTGGATAAGTGCACGCAATGTCAGATTGCCCTGAATCTGAAGAAGTGCATCTTATTTTCACCTTTTGGAGTGTTGTTGGGCCATATTGTGTGTAATAAGGGGTTGTTGGTAGACCCATCCAAGATTGCCATTATTGTTGATCTACCCCCCCATACCTCAGTCAGACAACTGTGCACAACGATGGGACATACTAGATACTACAGGAAGTGCATTAAGGTCTATGTACAAATTAAAGCACCCATGGAGAATATTTTGAAGAAAGATTGTCAGCTTCAATGGACAGAAGAATGTCAACAGAGCTTCGACACACTGAAACAAAAAATGGTTATTACGCCTATTCTGGTTTTCCCAGATTGGAGAAAGGAATTTCATGTGCATGTAAATGCTTCATCTATTGCACTAGGATCATTGTTAGCACAACTAGGAGCCATAGATATTGACCATCCATTAGCCTTTTCTAGCAGGAAGCTCTCAACAACTGAGATAAATTACACCACCACTGAGAGAGAAGATTTATCCATAGTGTATGTGTTGCAGAAGTTTCACCACTACTTGTTGGGAGGAAATTTTAAGATGTTCGCTGATCACTCTATGTTGAAATACCTATTCAATAAGCTAGTGTTGGGGGGGAGAATATGAAGATGGCTACTGTTATTCTAGGAATATGATTTTGAGATTGTGGTCAAGCCAGGGAGAATGAACAAGGGACCTCATCATTTGTCTAGGTTGAAGCATGGAGAGGAACCTACTAGTTTGGAGGATACACTGCCAGATGCAAAATTGTTGGCCATCAAAAGGGTTGATGATCACTTCGTCAAGATATTCTAGTTCCTATCAATAGGAATGGCACCTTGAGAATATACAATCATTAAAAAAAACCAATTGGTAGTTTGCGCTGCAGATTTTTCACTTATAGCTGGACAACTACACAAGATGAGGCCTGATGATATCCTAAGGAGATGTGTTATGGAGGCAAGAAGACCACTAATTTTAGTAGAATCACATGAAGGCATCGCAGGAGAACACTATGAAGGGAAAGCAATAGCGCAGAAGGTTCTTAGAGCTAGCCTCTGGTGGCCTACTTTACATAAAGATGCCAAAGAATACTATAAAGCATGTGATGTATGCCAAAGATTTGGGAAGCCTTACCGAAGAGATGAGATGCCTTTAGCACCACAACTAACTTTATAGGAATTTGAGAAATGGGCCATTGACTTTGTGGGACCTATCAACCCACCAGGAAAGTGCACAGTAGCTAGATACATCATCACTGAGACAAAATATTTGACAAAATGGGAAGAAGCAAGAGCAGTGAAGGACTGTAGTGCAACTACAACTGCACGATTTGTATTTGATAATATTATAACCAGGTTTGGATGCCTGAAGACCCTGATGAGAGATCAAGGTACACACTCTATTAACAAGACTATCAAAGCTTTGGCTCAGGAATTTGAAGTCCACCATCATAAGAGTACTCCTTACCATCCACAAGCGAATGGGATGGTTGAAGATTTCAATAAGATCTTGGAGATAGTGTTGATGAATATTTGTAGTGTGAACATGGATGACTGGGATATGAGAGTACCTGCAGTGTTATGGGCCTATAAAACTACTTGCAATAAGTTGACAATGCAGGCTCCCTTTAAATTGGTTTATGGTCTAGAAGCAGTTGTCCCTATGGAATACTTAGTTCATAGTTTGAGGATCGCAACATTCACATATATGGATTACATTGGCGATGTTCAAGAGAGGCTTGTGCAATTGGTAGAACTGGAAAAAGACCAATTTATTGCAGGATTCCATCAGCAGGTACAGAAGGAATGAGAAAAGGCCTATCATGGTAGGCACATCAAGAAGAAAGCCTTTAAGAAAGGAAATCTGCTATTGGTATATGATAGAAAGTTCATGAAGCATCCAGGGAAGTTTAGAACACATTGGCTTGGGCCATATGAGGTTGCTTATGTTACAGAAGGAGGAGCTGCATAGTTGATAACTTTGAATGGATAATGGAAGGAAGGTTTGGTGAATGGGAGTCAGTTGAAATTGTACTATGACAACCAACTGCCTCACAGCTCTCAGTGAAAGCATGAGAAGAAGGGTATAGGTACCAGGTGCTGTTGAAATAGGGTACCAAACACAAAAAATATAGTCTACATAAAGAAGGGGGGGACAGAAAAGAAAGAATAGGCTTCCCCGCACAGTTTGAAGACAAAGAAAAATAGAAGGTTCATACCTCAAGTGCCTCGAGACGAGTCACATGTGAGTGTTGGGGGTTTGTTGGTCCTTGGTTATGGAAGGTTATGAATATTAATGAAATAAGCATGAAGTGAAAACTACGTGGAAGACACATTGTCTAAGATTGGGTCGCAGTGGCCAAAAGAACAGAAAAGAAGGAGCGAAGTAAGAGAAAGAAATTTGTTGGATAGAGAAATCGAGGAAGCCAGATCAGCAAGGAAGATGGATCATGGACAACTCAGCAATAGGAAAAATCCACCAATGGATTCTTTGGAGCACCTCGTATGAAAGAAGGAAAGATAGGTTGGCGAAGCCCTGAAAACATGGGTCAATTTGAACAAGGGTTTTAGAGACCTAGGGTTTTGGTATTTAGGGTTTTGACACCTAGGTTTCAGCCTGAGGTTGTCTGAGATTCATTGTAATGTATAAATAAAGGTCAAGAGGTCCTGATATGGGTTCAATTATGTTCCGATGAGTAATTTTTGTTATTGTTTAAAGAGAAGTATTGTGTGGTGAGAGAAGTTTGTGTTGTAAGATCTTCAGCTGGGTGCGAAGATCAACCCTGCAGCTGGGTGCGCAAGGAGGGGAGAGAAGAAGAGAAAGAAAGAGTGAGCTACAAGGTAAGAGCACAGATAGAACTGTATGCTTTTGTGTGATATATTATAAATCCCAGTTCTGTGGACGTATCCCTAGAGAGAGGGTGAACTACGTATATATATAGGTGTTATGTGTGATTGTTTTTTATTATCTCTATCATTTGATATGCTATTATAGTGTTGTTTTGTTAGATATGATATATATTTCACATAGTAGGCTTAAGGGAGATAAGGAATAACTAGATATATGTGTGTGAGTTTCACTGGATCCACTTTCCATTTCCTCTGGTTGTAGACACCTATGTCCTACAACCCCCTATCGTTACTTCGGGTGAGACTGCATCTGCTTTGTAGGTGTTGCTGAAAGGGTCAGTAGTTAGGGCTTGTTGGTGTGTTTTTAGAGATAAAACCTGGGTCTGCCCATGTGCCAACAACATTTCATATCTTTGTCAAGGCATTCTCTAGGATCTTATTAAAGGCTTCCATTGTTCCATTTGCTTGAGGGTGATATGGTGTACTTTTTTGATGATAGACTTCAAGTTATTCGTTCATAGCCTTGATAGTACTATTGATATAGTGAGTACCTTGGTCACTCATCAATATCCTTGGGCATCCAAATCTAGTGATCACTTGCTCAAAGAAAAAATGTATTATTGTCTCTGTGCTACAATATTTTATTGTGCCCATCTTGTTAAGTATTTTTTCTCAGTAATGATATACCTTTCTGCTGACCTTTTTGTTGGTGGGTTGATTGGTCCCACAAAGTATATTTCCCATTTTTCGAATACTTGCAAGGTTACTTGTGGTCTTAGGGGCATCTCATCCCTTCTATTAGGCCTACCAACCTTGTGACATACATCACATCACTGGCAATAATCATTAGCATCTTTGTGAACGGTCAGACACCATAGTCCTTCTCACAATACCTTTTGCATAGTAGTTGTTCCTGCATAATTTCCTCCATATATTACATCATGGGCTTTTGCTAAAATCATAGGCCTTTCGTGCTCTAATACACATCTTCTCAAAATGTTGTTTGCACCCATTTTGTATAAGTGTCCTACAATCAATTGATAGTTTTCATCTCTCAAAACCAAATTGTTCTTATGCGTGGTGTTAAAATATTGCAGTGCAACCCCTGCAATCAAGTATTCAACAATATCAACAAAGTATTCATCAACTATTTGGACTAAAAATAATTTTGCATCAGGGAAGTTTTCCTCCAAGTTGGTAGGTTCTTCTCCATTGGTTACTTTTGACAAGTGATCTGGTCCTGCATTTAACTTCCCTGGTTTGACTATCACCTCGAAATCAAATTCCTAAAACAACAGTAACCATCTACAGATCCTTGCCCCCAACACTGGATTTTTGACTAGGTACTTGAGGGATGAATGGTATGTAAACATTTTAAAGTGTTTTCCAAGTAAATAGTGTTTGAACTTCTGAAGTTCATATACCATTTCTAAGCCTTCTCTTTCTGTAGTATTGTAATTCTTCTCTAACTTTGACAATTTTCTTCTTGCAAATGTTATAGGATGGTCCATTTCCCCTGCTCTTGGCTACACCAGAATAGCTCCAAGTAATATGGATGATGAATTTACATGCACATGAAATGTATTTTCCCAATATGGGAATACTAGTATAGGTGTCGTGACCAACTTTTCTTTTAGAGTGTACAAACCTCATTGATAGCCCTCATTCCACTAAAATATTATGTCTTTCTTCAACATTTTCTCCATTGGTACAGTGATCTGCACATACCCTTTTATGAATTTCATGTAGTGTCTTGTATTCCCCAATGTTTCTCTCAACTAACATACTGATTTTGGTGGTGGTAAGTTAACAATGACTGCAATATTTGTAGGATCCACTATTAGACATTGTTTTCATACTATATGACCCAATAAAATTCCAAAAGGTGTCCCAAATATGTGTTTCTTAATGTTTAGGGATATATGGCATTGCCTAAATCTTTCCAACATTAGCATTAACACCTCTACATGGTCTTTCAACAGACTGTATACTATCCAATCATCCAGGTACACTTCTAAAAACTGATGGATGAATTTTTTGAATGAAGCTATGACTACTCTTGAAACTATTGTTGGTTCATTCTTCAGTCCAAAAGGCATGACTGTGTATCGATAGGATCCTCATTCCATGGAAAAGGTAGTTTTATACCTATATTCTGGAGCTATTTTGATTTGGTGGTAGCCTAAGAATCCATCTGTGAATGAATATGCTTATGGACCTCCCACATTTTCTAGGACTTCATCAATAAAATGGGTGGGAAAAGGGTCATGTAGGAAAGAATCATTCAATTTCCTGAGTTCCACACATATCCTTATGCCTCCATGCTTCTTCTCCTAAAATACCATATGGATTAACCATTCTAATTCTTCTATTGGTTCTATGATTCCAACTTCCAACATTCTGTCAATTTTTTCTATTACTTTTTGCATGTATATTGGGTTTAGTCTGTAGGGTCTCTATCTAATAGGTCTTGCCTCAAGTTTGAGAGGTATCTTCATCTCACCTAGATCTCTTGCTATGAATTTCATTTCTGTGAACGTTTTTGGGAATAGGTCACTGTTCTCACGGAGTAATTATGTTATTCTTTCTACTATTTTCTCATCCCAGTAGTCTCCAATGCTAGCCATTTTGGGATTCCTAGCTGTCCCAATGTTGACTTTCTTCACCTTGATCAACGCAGAAAATAATTTTGATTCTAGGGATGGAACTTCCACTTCTCTTTCACCTTCAACTTATGTAATATGAATGTTTAGCGGGTCATCTTCATCTGGTGCTTCTTCCTGCACATGGTAGCATGACATTAGTTTCTTCACTGTTTGTTTGTTCTGCAGTTAGTAATCTATCATAAGTTCAACCTATGGTTCCTTAATAAATATCACCCCTCTTATTTGTTTGAGTTTTGAATCAATGTTGGGGTTCTCATGTTCAAATGAGAAAGTGGCTATAAAATTTTGTTTTAATGTTGTCTAGTCGGTAGCCTATGTGCAAATCCTGGTCTACATACCAGTTTGTTGGAATTCCTTCCAATGTGTGAATGAAGTGATGAGGCCATTCCTCTAGTGGTGTCATTATCCATAGTGTTCTGCACTTCTTCAAGTGTTTTATTGGTGTCCCCTTCCCATCATATCTTTCCATCTCATTGATTCCCTTTTCTATGCCGAATCTAATGTGAAGTAATCACTTACATTGGTACCAGTCCTTAACTATCTCTTTATGCGCACCCCACCATCTTGTAGCTGTTTCCTTGAGTTTTATGTCCAGGGATAAGAGCCTATGATTTTATAACACTTCATCTTCGTATCTTGTTAGGAATTCTTACAAGCCATTCACCCTATGAAAAATGGGAGGTCTTATCTCTGTACCTACCCATCTTACTGCATGGTCTATTCTTGCGCATATTCTTGTGGAGACTTCATGTAACATTTGTTGCCAATTCTCCAACCTTGTATCTAAATTAGAAGCACGTGATGTGATTCTTCTCCAACTGAGTATTCCATCTATAGTTGGGTTCACATAATCTTCTTCGCACATGGTGGTTCTGTATAACTATTGATTTATTCTATATATAAGCAAGTGGGCTCTACAAAACTTTCACCTTCTCATGGATCTAATGGTGCAATGACTCTATAGTCTCTCAATTCAAATGTCATATTCCTTGTCTTCAAGTTGATTATGCACTGGTTATTAAATTCCCAATCCAGTCCAAGAAGTCTTGGATACGGTGTTGTGCCATCCACTATTTCTATCACTTCAAAGTTTTCTTTAGTGTGCAATCCATTGAGATCTACTGTCACAACCTTAAGTCTTCAAATTGGTAGAACTTGGTGTTGGTTTGCTAGCTTCAATTGGACATGTGAGTATCCTAGTGTGGGATATCCCATGCACTTCCATGTCTTCTTGGGTAACACATTTACCTCGGAGCCTAAATCCATTATAATATCCCCCATGTTGAAATCTCCAATGTTGGCAGTCAATTTGAATTCTCTGGTTCTCCTCGTTCTTGTATGCAAATGATTGGTCGTTTTCTTCTCTAGATTTCCCTATATATCTATGTTACATTTTTCTAACATATTTTGTAATACTTTAACAGATGATGGATCATTTTGTAGTCTAACACAAGATTGCAAAAAATTATTTATGTTACTTACTTGCGCTATAGGTGGTATTTTACTGGTGTGATCCATTGATAGGGGCATCTTGTACGTTGGTATGTTTTGAGTATGTTGCACAGTTGATGTAGATGTAACGTATTGTTTCAATACTTCTTGTCTAGCTTGCTTGAATTTCTACTTTTCATTTTGCACATCAAACTGCTTATGTGGTTTGACATTCTTCTTCACCCATTGGTGTTGTGTTGGATCTTGTCTTACTGCATCTGGTCCTTTTTTAGCTCCTTTGTGCATGACTATGTTGATATTTCTTTCATCCTCTATAGATTATATAGATATCCACTATACATTCTGATTGTTTTGATTCCTCTTCTCCTGGATCTTCCCCAATAGTGTCAGACAGTATTTTGTGTCGTTATCTGATGCACGACAATACATACATGTCACAGGTGGAAGTGGATATTCTCATGCATAGTGTCCTAGTTGTTGACAATTATGACATACCATCGGTCCTCTTCTTCTTTCAAATCCTCCTCTACCTCTTCCTCCACCTCTGTAGCCATCTCGATCTCCTCATGGTGTGTTGTACTGAGGTACCTGATTATACTGTGTGGGGTTATACTATGGTTGCATGGTATTGTACTGTGGCTATGCAATGTTATATGGGGCTGGTACTTGGTTAAAATTTGGTGCATCTTTCCCTATCATCATTTCTTCCTGCACCCTATAGGTGTATGATTTTCTTTCCCTCATCATATCCATCGTCCTACAGTCTTTGTCATCATGGACTACTGACTTAAAAAAGTTGCAGTATGAACTCTTGGGTATTTTCTGATACTTTTACATCATTAGACAATGATATGGATCATGTCCATGTGTTTTACATATCTCGCACTAGGTTCCTCCTGTCGACAAAGGGTTTGGTATCCCTATTTCCATGTACTGCACAAATGGTGGGCACTCATTCTTGTGATGTCCTTTTGTCCTACATGTGGTACACCATACAAATTCTCTTTTCTCTTTTCTCTTATTCTGGTTTAGTTGGAATGTGAGGTTCTTTAGATCCTCCTTCACATCCTTTATTGATGGATTTGTCTTATGATACTAGTTCTCTTCTAGTTGTAGGGATTTTTGTACAACCTCTTCCTGAGTTTAAAACTTTTTCTGCCTCAAAGGGTATTCCAGATGTGGTAATAGTGAGTTCACAAAGATATGTCTATGTTGCATGTTAGTCATGACATATTTCAACTTACCCTTCAAATATTTGAACCTTTGATCGAGCTCCCAAAAATACTCTCTTGGTTTCTGTGTGATCTCAATCATCTCATTCATGTATTGATATTTAGAACTAGGCTTCTAAAATTCATTTATCAGTAGCTTCTTGACATCTACAATCGTTCTGGTTGTTCTTGGTGGATTGTTTGCATCTAATCTCATGTACCAATCCAGTGTGCAGTCTCTTAGTGTGATATCCAGCTACACAAGTTTTGTATCCTCATCTGTGATCTGCTTTTCGTCCCAAATATTATCACAGATAAATAAGTGCTTTCCAGGATCCTCTGATGCTTCTCCCCTGAATTCGGGTAACCTAATGGTAGGATCATTTCCTTCCATTGTAAATTAGATTGGACTACTACCTTTGTCTGATGTAGATACTTGACTAATACTTCCTAAAATGGCTCCTCTAGTTACTGTGTTGTGACTAGATGTACTTCTTATTGTCTTCCTTTCACCAAAATTTTGTTTTTTAAATGGTGGTGTTTGTATTGGTGTTTTAGTTGCACATGGGTTTATGGGTTCCGCACTGACACTGACATGGATGGGATTTTTTCCTTCTGTTCCTACCCTTGGACCGCTTGTATTCCTTTCATATGTCACGTGAAATATTTACTCAATTTTCTCCATAGCCCAGAGATCCTCTACCTCTTCTTCATCACTTTCCAAGCCCTCCCTCGCATTTATGGCTCTATTCTTAGTATTCATCTTGTATTGGTAGGGTGATCCACTGTGTTGGGGACCTATAATCATAGGTAACTCGATTCTTCGACTGTTGATTTGGCGTTTTCTCTCGTGATGACGAAGTCTGGCTCAGTTGATCCCGTTTCTCCCCTCCATTCATTTCGCTCACTCCCCCATCACCCTGTTGCATCCTTCATCCATGCTATGCCCTTACTCCCTTGTCCTTTTGCCTCATTGACTACCTCTCACCCATCACCTCTCTATGAATAAATAGACTCAAGTTAAAAACATTAGGTTAATAATGCTAGTAATAAAGTTTAGTATAGGATAATTTAAAATAAAATGGTTAGACTAACTATTAATTAATTAATTAATTAATTAATAATTAAGTTAGTTTAATAACTAGGTTAGTTTTTAGATTAAATAAAACAAATTAATAAAACAATAGAAAACATATATTAAAATAAAAAACATAAAAATTAAATAAAAAGAAAAAACAATAAACAGAATAAAACATATAAAATAAAATTACTAAACAAACATTAAATAACATTAAAAAAATTAAATATTAAAATACATTAAACATTATATAATACAAATCAAACAAAATATAAAATACAAAAACATATAATAAAACATTAAATATAAAAAAAACAAAATATAAAACTTTAAAACAAGAAACAAACATAGATCAAAACAAAATATATTATATATATATATATATACAAAAATAAAATTAACATTACCCTAAGTCTACCCACCCAAATCTCCCGTACACTCATCACATTAAACATTTAAATCAACGGCCTTTAAAAATTCTGGACCCCCCCTCACTATCTGAAACTTAATGAGAGGGGGGGTCCGAAATGATGGTTTTCCAATACCACCCCCCGGACAGGTGTCATCTCCCCATTCCAACAGACCCCCCCCCAAAAAAAACCACTTACCACCTCAGGGGGGTCCAGAATACCACTCTGCCCCCGAAAAAACCACTTTCGCAGCATTTTGACCAGTCAACTTTCAAAGCATTTTTCGGGCACAATAATTCGAATTTTGAAAAACTGAGAGAGGTTGTTCTCCATAACGGGATGAAGAACAAAAACCTCTCTCATTTGTTTCACAGGTGCCACGAGCATGGAGAATATAATCCATCTTTGAGGCCCTTTTTTTCCATATTTTCACTTTTTCGTTACAGTCCTGGTTTTGTGGGAGCTGTTACAGCCAGCTAGAGGCCAATTTGGCGAAACCGAAGGAGGTTTTTGTCAAGAAAATTCCAATATACAATAGCCTCCTTAATTTTTTTCCCATTTGTCATCGTTGAAGAGAAAAAAACATCTATTCGGACCCCTTTTTTCGTAGAAAACCGATCTGTCTTTCATGGCGAACAGTTCCAAATTTTTGGGGATGTATGGCTATTTTTGGCCGAGGAGGTTGAAACCGACTTCCGAAACTTATGGGGAAACCTATCCTATTTATGGAGATGATTTTTAATGTAAAAGGGTTGATGAGTCGAGGACCATGATTTAAATTTTGTAAAATAGCTCGCTGAGCTTTCTGTGTTTTTTCATCAATTCAATTAGACAGTGCTATGCTGCAGGATTCTTGTGACTATTTTGACTGGTGATGTGCATCCCTCTGTGTTCATTTGTTTCTTTTTTAATCATAATTAATATCTTCCTCTGAATTATTCCAAGAATATTAAGAACATAATTGGTTTTAATGCACCCTCTGTCTCTGGCTTGGTATAGTTTTTTATGTTTTCCACTAAAGATTAAACTCAGAATTCTTAGTTGCTCTGTGTTTAATTGGATTTCTTGACCTGTTTCATCTCACCCATTTCATTTAAATTAAAGGATCTAGTGATTTTTCTACCTTACCCTGCTAATATTAGTCTGTTGACATGGATTTTTGATCATTCGTTGCAGTGACTCCATAGCCCATGGTTTCTTTTCTCTGCCCATACCCAATTCCTAAAAGAAAATCCTATGTTCTGTTTAGCTATCCTAATATCTATTCAAACAAAGTTATATCAGACAAAGAGATCCCTCTCTGATTTTTGTAGGGATAGATCCAAGACTCGAAGTGGTTTTGATGTTGCCTTTGTGACTGCCTCTTCAGCCTTGGGAAAATTACAGAGTGCTAACAGAATGGTGACCATACTGGGGATCTTTCCCCAGAAGTACACTTCAAAGCTCCAGATTTGATCACTGATGGTGGACAGTGACCAGACACAAGAAGGCTGAGATCATTCACCTAGCGACTCCAAATCAGCTCCAGACAGTGCCAACTCAAAGACTCCATTGGAGGAAGAACCTGAAGCATGGTCAAGCAACCTAGAAAGACCAGGTACTCAAGCTCAAATTGCATTCAAGACATCTTTGGTTTTATCTGCAATTATGTTTTGTCTTATTCTAAGCCTGATCAAAAGTATATTTTTGAATATTACATTGACACCTATTGATTGATGAGCCCCAAGAGATCAGATCCCCAATCATGGATTATGTACATACTCATACACCTGTGCACACCCCAAATGCATCTCTAGAAACCCTAGTGAGACATACACCTCCTGCTTTATCTCCTACTCTTGAAAAACCTTTGAATGGTTGTAAGCCTCTTGCTTCATATCCTATGCTTGCAAAAGTCCCAGACCGATACCAGCCTCTAGATTTTCCTCCCATTATTCATGACCTCCCTGTCAATTACATCAACAATCTACCTAGGTTTGATGGAGAAAATGGGAAGATCACTGCTAAAAAGCATATTCAAAACCTTGAGGATTTCCTTGACCTTTATGAGGTTGAAGATGATGATGTATGTATCAGGATGTTTGCCCTGTCTTTGCAAGGTAAAGTTAAAAATTGGTTTAGAAATTTGCTAGCTGCAAGCATCAGAAATTTTCATCAGTTCATGCAATTTTTCTTGGATAGGTGGGTGATCATGGGGAATATTTTCCTCATCTTAGAAGAATATGACCACTTGAAAAGAAAGCTCGGAGAGACAGTACAACAGTTCTCAACCAGATTCAATAAGGTATATCATGCAATACCTACTTATATAAGGCCACCCCTAGGACCATCTCACTTGCATTACCCAGATGCCTTCAATCCCGAGATGGCATTCCAATTAAGAGAAAGGAACACTGCAACTCTCGAAGAAATGCAGAACATTGCAGTTGATGTGGAGGCCAACTTGTTGATCAAAAGGTCAAAGGTAAAGAACAAAGAAAAGGAGTAGCTAAAGTCATCAGAAGCTAAACTGGAGATTTTGTCCAGTGCCATGGAAGAGATGATGCAGAGGATCAATAGGAAAGATGAGCTTGTCGTCCAAAGACATCATGGTCCATTGATTTCAGAGAAAGAAAATATCACAATTCCCAAAACTTTTGTTGCTCCTCCTTGGTACCATGGTTTGAATAATGATTATTTCATGTATTCAATTCACAACATAGTCAAAGATGAAGATCCATCCCAGCTTGCTGAGGAACAACCAACTGATATGATGTGCATGTTTGATGACATTCCCTACTTGGATAATTTACCCAAGTATGACCAATATGATGATGATCAAGAGGATGAAATAGATGTTGATTGTTCAAAACAACCAGCAACATGTTGTTGGCAGGAAAAGGATCATTTACAGTTCAGATATGACAATCAACCCTTGCACAATAGTCATGACCGCGATGAGGAAGAGGCAGAAAATTTCAGAGTAAGTGAAAAATCTTTGCCCTTATGTTTCTCTTCTTTTCAATTTTTGAGAGGAAATTGTAAGCAAGTTGTCAATAGTAGAGAGGGAGAATTTTCTGATCAACTAGGTGAAGATGTCAGTGTTGATGTTGAGGTTGTTCTAAATCCAGATTTGTTTCCATTTACCAACTTTCATTTTCAAATTTCAGAGGAAAGATTAAGGCCTGAGGCAAATTCTGAGTTAATCCAAAAAAACTCTGTACCATTATGCTTTAATTCATTTGAGTTTTTGAAAAAGAAACTTGAGTATATGTTAAAGGATAAATACACAGAAAATCAAGAAGTTGTAGTGGAACCAATGCAACAGTCAGTTCAATTTCTACAGGATCCAATACCTGATGTGTTGGATGACTGGTGTTGTCAAAGTCTTCCTCCATCATCCAGCTATGGGATAAAACACTGTTATGATATTGACATGATCAGGCAGTCAACTTCATTGTCTTTTTCAGCAGAAGTCACATTACAAAGCCCATCAGAGCAGTTGCATCCATGTCAGGAAATGCATGAGGATGAAAATAGCATAGATACAGTGCGAGAGCTGCCATCCAAAAATCAAGGAACATGTCATTTCTACCTTGATCCTATAGCTACCTATATGGAGAATTTTTTCACTGTAGAGCCTCAATCTATCTCTTGCAGTACTTTTTTTCTTCAATATTGTCGAGGTCTCTATGGTAAATATCAATCACGTTTTCAGCAGTGGCCTTTTCACTTTGTAGTTTTTAGTCGATGGGAAAAAGGTCAAGCTGCACTTTTCACTGTGCTAACGAGCAGTCAAACAGTCCTCTGGTCTCAACAACTACTTGATTGGCTGCATTGGCATTATTGTATCATTTAGAACAATGAAATTTTCAGTAGTGTAGGGTAGGTAGCATTTTAGAATAAGCTCAACATTCTGAGCATCTCTTTTTCAACAGTGTTTATCTTAATTTGGTTTCAGTTGCAAGATCAAAACAGGTAAAGGTTGCGGAATAAGATTTTGGGATCAGCCCAATGGATAAAACACCAGTCTGCATGTTTATAGGTACGTGGTTCTTGACACCTCCTGAAAGAGCTACCATCCCCAGGTGGAGCCTATGTTGGGGACCTATAGTCATAGGTAACTCGATTCTTCGAATGTTGATTTGTCGTTTTTTCTCGTGATGACGAAGTATGGCTCGGTTGATCCCATTTCTCCCATCCATTCATTTCGCTCACTCCCCCATCACCCTGCTGCATCCTTCATCCATGTTGTGTCCTTACTCCCTTGTCCTTTTGCCCCATTGACTACCTCTCGCCCATCACCTCTCTATGAATAAAAAGACTCAGGTTAAAAACATTAGGTTAATAATGCTAGTAATAAAGTTTAGTAAAAAATAATTTAAAATAAAATGGTTAGACTAACTATTAATTAATTAATTAAGTTAGTTAGTTTAATAACTAGGTTAGTTTTTAGATTAAATAAAACAATTTAATAAAACAATAGAAAACATATATTAAAATAAAAAACATAAAAGTTAAATAAAAAGAAAAAACAATAAACAAAATAAAACATATAAAATAAAATTAATAAACAAACATTAAATAACATTAAACAAATTAAATATTAAAATACATTAAACATTATATAATACAAATCAAACAAAATATAAAATACAAAAACATATAATAAAACATTAAATATAAAAAAAAACAAAATATAAAACTTTAAAACAAAAA
>ML782912.1:664998-675125 GCA_009831015.1 Picea engelmannii
GGGGGGGGGGGGTCCAGAATGATGGTTTTCCAATACCACCCCCCAGAGAGGTGTTGGCTCCCCATTCCAGCAGACCCCTCAAAAAACAATCATTTACCACCTCAGGGGGGGGTCCAGAATACCACTCTGCCCCCGAAAAAACCTCTTTTGCAGCATTTTGACCATTCAACTTTCAAAGCATTTTCCGGGCAAAATAATTCGAATTTTGAAAAACCGAGAGAGTTTTTTCTCCATAAGGGGATGAAGAACAAAAATATCTCTCATTATTTTCACAGGTGCCACGAGCAGGGAGAATAAAAGCCATCTTCGAGGCCCTTTTTTCCAGATTTTCACTTTTCCGTTACAGTCCTGATTTTGTGGGAGCTGTTATGGCTAGCTGGAGGAGAATTTGGAAAAACCAAAGGAGGTTTTTGTCCAGCACATTCCCATATACAATAAAATCCCTCATTTTTTTCCCAGGTGTCATCACTTAAGAGAAACAAACGTCTATTCGGACCCCTTTTTTCGCAAAAAACTAGTATGTCTTTCATGGCGAACAGTTCCAAATTTTTGGGGATGTATGGCTATTTTTGGTCGAGGAGGTTGAAAACGATTTCCGAAACTTATGGGGAAACCTCTCCTATTATGGAGATGATTTTTAATGTAAAAGGGTTGATGAGTCGAGGACCATGATTTAAATTTTGTAAAACAGCTCGTTGAGCTTTCTGTGTTTTTTCATCAATTCAATTAGAGAGTGCTATGCTGCAGGATTCTTGTGACTATTTCGATTGGTGATGTGCATCCCTCTGTGTTCATTTGTTTATTTGTTAATCATAATTAATGTCTTCCTCTGAATTATTCCAAGAAGATTAAGAATAGAATTGGTTTTAATGCACCCTCTGTCTCTGGCTTGGTATAGTTTTTTATGTTTTCCACTGAAGATTAAACTCAGAATTCTTAGTTGCTCTGCGTTTAATTGGATTTATTGACTTGTTTCGTCTCACCCATTTCATTTAAATTAAAGGATCCAGTGAGTTGTCTACCTTGCCCTGCTAATATTAGCCTGTTGACATGGATTTTTGATAATTCATTGTAGTGACTCCATAGCCCATGGTTTCTTTTCTCTGCCCATACCCAATTCCTAAAAGCAAATCCAATGTTCTGTTTAACTAGCCTAATATCTATTCAAACAAAGTTATATCAGACAGAGAGATCCCTCTCTGAGTTTTGGAAGGCTAGATCCAAGAATCGAAGTGGTTTTGATGTTGCCTCTATGACTGCCTCTTCAGCCTTGGGAAAATTACAGAGTGCTAACACACTTAGGTGCTTGCATCTTGGGAATGAGTGGGTATCTGGGATTACACTTTGTGATATTCATTTATTTACTCTAATATTCATGTATACTACACATTATGTCATTCTTATTCATGCATGTAGACACAATCAGATCTAGCTAACCCATTCATGCATTCATCTACTAGCTAAACATCGACAGTAAAGAATTAAACAATAATCAATCCACAAAACACAAGATATACCATGATTCACCCCCTCCTAGGCTACATCCACAGAGATTTGGTTGCTTTTCTCTTTTATTATGGTTTCTCCAAAATTATAGCGTTGTGTCCCTTACAATACTCAGTCATTTGTGTCTATATATACAATGAGGCAGACTAGATCACACCAGTCTCCTCAACCTTTGATCTAACCCTCAACATCTACCTTATTTCCTCTCCCCATCTCAACAGCTTACAAAAATATATCAGGTTTTACAGACACTCTTGTGTTCTACCATTACAATCACATTGAACTCTTTTGACCTCTCTAATTAACGACTAACTCTTCGACCCCCGAACTAGACCTATTAGGTACCTATTTATACTTATTTTTTTCTTTCTAGCCATTACATCCTCTTACCAAAACCCTAACCATAGCATGGTTAGGTATTCTTACATGCGTGCCTCGCATGATTTCCTCCTATGCATGTGCATTACTTCACACGTGTTGCTTTTCCTGCTAGTTGTATTTTGTTTATTTGTGCTTTATTCTCCAAAATTATTCTTTTCCCCAAAATGGGCATGTGCACAACACTCCCCCTACAATCATTCTCTTCATGCCTCAAATGAATAAATCCCACTATCAATATTATCTCTCTTCCTTTGAATTCTCTCCCCCTTTGTTTCTAAAAGGGTATCTCTTCCTAACAAGGTATATCCCTCTATCATCTCTATTGTATAATGCTCTAAATTCGTCTAAGAGACTTTTATACTATGCTTGTCACATGAATAAGTTAGTCGATAGAATGCAATCTATCCAACCAGAAATGATCTAGTTGTCTATCCACCTCAAACACACATCAACTAGCCAATACATCTTAAGATTTTCTCTATCACTATCTCAGTACCTGCTACAACCTCTGTCACAATCACTATTCCTGAAATTTCATCTTCCAGTATTTTCCCTTCATTTTCATACTTGTACTCAGCTTGTATTCATCATTACCTCACTGTTGTAGAAATCCCATCACAGAAACTAGACCACATAGTTTTCTTACACTTCAATATCCTCCTTACCCATTCTGTCAAAAATTAATCAAGCATAGTCATATTTATACTTTTCTAGTCACTCCATTTATTTCCCACATACTAACTTCCATTTAGGTTTTGTCCACTTATAACCACTTTGGGACCAATGCATGACCATATCACATAACTTTACTGAGAGAATACATAACATGCATTTTTCTTGGGCATATTGATGAAGGAGCATCGCTCCAACCCAGCTACGCGCCAGATCGACAACAAATCAGTGTGCATTCAAGGAGAAGAGAGGCACTAACCCTCTCGATTTCAAAATTCAAATTCAAATTAAATGTATTAAATGTTTGTAAATCTGGTAGATCTGAATCCATTCCTTCGATCATGTTGTAGTTGATGTCACCTTAATGGCTGACAGGTAGAAGGGGATCTAACTCCAATTCAGATTAGATGGCCCATTAAATGTAATTCATTGTAATTTATGAGAGTAGGTGAGATGGAGGGAAGAGCTTGAGGAGCCCCCTTTTGTAAAAAGATCTTTGTTTTTTTTTTAGTGGTAAGGGTAGTAGAACAGAAGATAGAAGGAGGAGGGAGAAGAGACTCTATTGCAGTCAAAGCTCGAACACATTGTAATTAGGCATTATGAATATTAATACAAAGAGGATTTTTTCCTGCACATGAGTCTTTGTGTGTTTTATGCATTTGAATGTTGTTTATGTGTTTTTAGACTGTATATGTATGTTTGTTTCTGTCTACAGGGATAGACAGAATTCACTATCATTGGGTTCTTTGATTTTAGTCTAGGTTCTTTGTGGATTCATGCAATAGGTTGCATGACAGAGTGTTGAGGGCTCTATAAGCCAGTGCCATAGTGCATATCTGAGTTCTGCGGAATCCAGTTAAATAATTTACCAGGAGGGTGCACTAGAGGAAGTATTAGACTCAGGGAGAAGCCCCAAGGTTGTTTAAAACCTTGGAGGAGGAACCGTGTAGAGGAGGGCACAGAGAAGAAAAAATCATTAAAGGTTTTGTAGAAGCTCTGCCAGGTGGGCATCGAGCCAGTGCAAAGAAGTGCACAGAAATAGAGAACTGTATTTCAAGTTATGAGACAAGAGAAGTGTCACAGGGAAGACACTTATAGAGTTGTTGAACACTCTGTAGGCTCAGTAAGGATTGCTTCAGCATAAGTTTTCATATGGCACTTGCATCTCTTCGAAGGATAGAAGGGACATAGACCTTTGAGGTTCGAGCAGTTAGAGCTCAAAGAGGAAAAATACCTTTGCAAGGAGTGTACCAGGCCAACACTCAGATGAAGGTGTTGAATGATAGCCATCTGAAGGCTAGTAAAGTGCAAGGAGGACACACAGAGTGAACTTGTTTCGAGATCGAAGAAGCTCAGGAGGTCAAGCACAAAAGTGTACTAGGAGGAGCACCCAAAAGTATTTTGAGGAAGAAAAGGGAAGAGACCTTGGATTTGAGTCATTTTGAAAAGTTCAGGAGGGACATCATTCTCAAAACGTAGTCGAGACCTGTTGGCAGCCAATTCAATTTTTTTTTAATTGCCCTAAAAGCTGCCTACACCTCTTGTCTTATAAACGACAAATCATCGTCGCATTTTGCAACTAGACATTTATTTCATTTTTTGCGACAATTACAATTTGATTTCGATTCGGTTTTCACAACTGAAAGTGTGAAAACACCTCTTTCATTGTTTGGACTGTCGTCATCTTTTATTGATTTTTCCAAAAGACACTTGACCATTGGTTTATCACATGACTGCAAAGGTCCTTTCAAACTATTTCCATTTCGCTTTGATTGCACAAGTCGATTTATGAGCCATTAAGCATGAAAATTTATTGATTACGTTTGATTCTTCAAAGGTTATAATTGATTTTGGTTTTATATGCTATGATTCTTATAGCTATAAGCTCTTGACTTGTTGATTATATGAGACTTTTGTTGCAATGTTCTAATAAACTTTGAAACATTTGACTATGCAACAAGCGCTTTGGTAATATTACGAGTTTGATATACATGGAATGGCAATAGTTTAAGTTTTGCAAAGGCGCATTGGTTAATCTTTTGAATTCGATTTTATAGTTTGAATCGTTGCTTGGCGCATTGTTTTATTCGCTTGATTTTACATTGAACGATCATAGTTTCAAACTATACATCGGCATATTGATATGATTGTCCACCGTTTAAACTTTTGGTTAGCCGAATTATGTTGAATTTGGTTATGATTGATTGAACAGGGTTGGTACTGTGCCATTAATGTTTTGCATGGCGGTGGTAATCTTGCCACCTTTGCACGCATACCATTAATCCTTACCTCTTTCAGTACTGCAGCTGTTAGCCGGAACCATTTTCAACCTGTGTATCGTTTTGATTCAAACCCTACCATGCTCAAAAGCTATGGCTCCTGTTGTGAGGGCCGAGCCCAATGGGTGCCAAGCACTGCTGATCTTTGATGGCGCTTATAGCGACTTAGAAGAATACGGGTGGCTCCAGTTCATAAGGAAGTTTGATGGGTATAACCATGCTGTGGATCGGCAATTTGCGTTATCATTCGATGGCTGTCGAGCCAAAGTGGGTGATGTGCAGCTCGAAATCAATGAACAGTTTCTTAGCTCAGCGACTAGTCTACCTGTTACGGGACAGAAGTGGTAAAAAAATTACAAGGTTGATAATGTCCCATGGACATTGTTGTTTCAGTCTCGAAAGGTGAACTCCTGCGACAAAGGCTTTCCTGCAAAAATGTTAAAACCACGCTGGCATGATCTCCTAATGGTAATCAAGCAATTTATTACCTGCGAGGGCAGGTACGGGTTTGTTTTTCTGTTTCACCTTCGTTTATTGATGGTTTTTATGGGTTTCAAACTGAGTATGCCCCACTACCTACATAGAAGTTTGTTCAAGATGGCCAAGCGTTACAAACGCAGCCAGGCTGATACCAGCCTCTTCCATGTGGGATTGATTAAAATATGTATGGTATACGAGTTGGGTTTACGTCGGGACTGTTGGGGTGATTTTCTTGTTCGTAATGGTTTTGAATAATCAAACCCTCCGTGGGTTGATAAGCCTATGGTGGACAAAACCCAGCCTTTTCCCCCTGTGCCTTATAATGCTCTGCTACCCAAACCTCTACTTGACCCACCTACGAACTCGCCCATGGCCGTGACTAAATAGGTTGAAATTGTTAACCCCGCAACCAAAAAGCCTAAATCTAAAACCGGTGCTAACTCTAAAGGCAAGAGAAATGCTCCTTTGATCTCTCGCATGGCGAGAAATAGACCTAAATCCCCTGCCAATTCTGAACCTATCATGGTCAGCGAAGACTCTGATTCAGAAATCGAACGATTTCTCACTGATGAGTATCCTTACTCAGAGGGTTTATGTGACAAGCCTGCATGTGACTTTGTCAAGAATTTCCCACCTTGTCCGAAGGATAATCCTAAGTTTCCTGGCATTGAACTACCTAAAGGAACCCTCGGTGAACCATCGAAAACCCCTGGTACCCCATGCGATCAGTGTGGGTTATGGTTGGAGAGATATTACACCGATGTGCCGATGTTGCAAACCAGAATCCGTGATTTAGAAAATCAAGTGGCTAAGCTCACTGGTCATGAGGCGAAGGTGCAACCCTTCGACAAGAAGCAACGAACCACTGGCTCAATTCTGTTCAAGAATGTCGAGTCAGCCACGACAGTTGTCAATTCGAAACTGGCATAATCTCAGCAGTCTAGCTGGTATAACCCTCACTCATTTATATGGCTCATTCATGTACTGTGTGTGCGTTATTGACCTGCTCGGTTACAAAAACAAGCACTGTTGTGTATGATTTGTTTTGATAAATCGAATTTGTTTAAATTTTTAGTTAGATTTGGTTTTGATTTTAGTAATCATATTTTGGATTCGATTGTTTTAAATTAGTTACAATTGAAGGCTCTGTTGTATCTATTATAGGAAAACTGTTTTGCATTTCAATGTTTTGAAACACGATCTATATGGTAATTCGAATTTGTTATGATACACACCTAGAGTGGTTATCTGCTACTTGCATGTAACTTTGACTAGTCTGGATAAGATTTGGATTTTGTTTAAAAAAGGGGTTTTGTTTTATATTGAGAATTGATGCAAATCGTAACGATAACCCGACTTTTAGCCAATCAAATCGTAAGGCAAATCGACCCTGTTCTGTTGTAATGGAAGTGTATTTTTAGTCACGAATGAATGTGTAAAACAAAACGACATGCCCAGAGTAGAAATTTGTCTATAATTGTCTTAAATCCGATCTTGTTTGATTGTTGTTCAGGTTACGGTGATCAATGTTGTTCGATTTTGATTGTGTCATACCCAGTAATTGAAATCGATGATGATTTTTGGTTAATAATATTACACATGTTTTGTTTAGATGTATATCATAACATATTTCACTTATTTGGTCAAAACAGAATGAATATCCTGCTTCATTTCTACAGCCTTCTTGTCGTTATTGTTGATTGAAATGATATCTATATTGCTACAGTTATGACGTATATTTAGTGTTCAAATCATATCAATTATAGTTAGGTTGTGGCAAATCTTATTTGATATGGTTACTATCTTGTTTGATTATGGTTATTGAATAGGATTATATTGTATCTCATTCGACTTGATTCAATGTCCAATTTCATTTAATTCAAAACAGACCTGTCAAAGTTTGACCATACTTTTTGGTAACTAAAGACAGAGCGTTCTTTACTCTGTTTCAATTGAATTTATTTTGATATGATTTGATTTAAATGATAATTTCAATTGGATTATTAGTAATTCGTTTTGAGGATTATTAAAAGATGATTCGATTTTATTTTATTTGATTGAGATCTGGTCCTATTAGCTATTTTTTACTAGCTACAGAATCAAATGATTCTATAGCTAAGTCTGTGGAGTCAAATTTTTATTATTTTCTTAATAAAATATTCTTCTAACTTGATTTTTGTGCTCTATTGCAGGCAAATTCGAATTGGCCATAGATATGATGATCAGATAGGGGATGATCTACATATTTGACTTTCTTTTTATTTCCTTAGTTTAGGAGATTTTGGGATTTTTCCCCAGATTCTGTAAAACAATTTGCTATTATCCACAAGGATGTTTTACCTTGTGAGAAACCTATATAAACCTATGTTTTTTGTAATAATGGACATCCTCAGTTGTGGGAGAACAAGGATATGTAATTCTGATTCAAACTGGAGCATAATTGATGTTTTGTCATAGCTTTTTCTTTTCAATATATTGACACTTTGTTCCATGTTTTGTATATCATTTTGTTTATGGTTTAGTATTACTTTGCTATCTAAATCAAATGCAAATGACATAATTTATTTATTGTTATACATATCTTGTTGTTTCCAAAGAGATAAAGGACATAACAGTTGTTGATTCATTTTATGAATGATAGCTTTGTCTTCTTCATAGGTTGAATTGTTACATATAAGTTTTCTGCATAATAGGTTTCCCTTATTGCAGAGATTTATCATCATAAGATTGTTATGGTTTTATTTTATGTCTTGTTTGTCTTGTAACACACTTCAAGGAGAAGCATAGCTCATCGTTTGCGAAAATCTTAAAGACTAAATGGTGTGAATTTCTTCCTCCAACCAGCTTAAAGAAGTCATCCTACACAGGGTAGACTTGGAGCGTTTCCAGGTCAATTAGTATCTTATTTTATGTTTATGTTAAGTAGTTTAATATAAATGATAGCTTAGTTAGATTTATATTACATTGTTTAATTTCAGTAATATATATTAGATTGTTTAATTTCAGTAGTTTTTATTTCTTTTTCATAAATATAAAATAAAAAAAGAGATTCTTGGCTGTCTTAGGGCAAAATACATATGATTTTTGCAGGTTTTAATCAAATCTGTAGGTTGTCCATAGTGTACATTTGTGAATAAGGAATATTGTAGCTGATAATTAGATAGTTGATTTGAGTTATTATAATCATAATTAGTATCTTGTATATAAAATAGTTAGTATTTTATGGTTAGGTTAGTGTAGTTAGTTTAGTTTGCTTTATTAGTTTTTAGTTTCCTTTATTTTAGTTAGTTTCTTGTATTCAGTTATAGTTAGTTTGTTTTATTTAGTTTAGTTAGATTTCTTAGCTCAGATCATTTCTCTCTGGTTTCCATAGGAGACCTTAGAGCAGCCAACGGAGCCATTAAACTTGTCAGGGTGGTCCATTCCAAACGGCTTGGGTTATTTAGACAACCCTGGACCGGTTCCACTCTCCCAGTTGACGGACGGTCAATTTCGCCCGTCAACAAATGGTGCTAGAAGGAGGGTCAAACTAAATTGATGGAATGAGGTGGTCGTAAGACTCCTCCACCCCCTAATCGCTCCCCTATAGTGACTAGAAGCCGTTCATTCGATAGTATCCCCCCTCAAACAACAACTACTTCAACCGAAGATCCTCAGATCACAGTTGAGCCAGCAACCCCTAATCCTACAGGTGGCGATATACAAGAAATTTTTAGACAATCTCTTATTAGATCACATAAAGCCTTTTCTAGTCTTAGGCAACCAAATCGCCCGTGGGGTCAACCTTTATACTTCTCCGAAGTCATAGAACAACTAGGTGACATAGACCTTACTGTGAATCCCACAGATCCAAACACAAATCCTGCTGCAAGAGGATCTGGGATACCTCCTTCACCACCTCCCTCATCTCCTTCTTCTGGAGGAGATTCCTCTTCTGACGAAGGCAATTCATTTTCTCAGCCTTCTACACCTACTACCCCAATGGAAAATCAGAACAACCCTGCTAGACCTTGGTTGGACCAGGATGTCGTAGTCGTACTTGGAGACCAACACCCTTTACCTAAGCACCCGGAGAAATGGCTTCCTAAGTTTGATCTCGATTCAAAACAGATAGCTGAAGATCATATAAAAAAAATTATGTTAGCCATCAGACTCCGTAATGTTGAACATGAAGATGTTGTCTGTAGGTTGTTCCCTTACACCTTTGAGGGTAATGCATCCACTTGGTACTTTGCCCAACAGCCTCATACTATAGTATCGTGGGAAAAGTTTGAGTCATGCTTTTTGGAAAAATTCGGACATGGCAAACCTCCGGAAGTCTTATTCATGGATATTTCAAACTTAAAAATGAATGCAAAAGAAAAAGTTAAAGATTTTAATCAAAGATTTTTAACACTTAAGAATAGAATCCTTGCAGACTCTATGCCTGTTGAGAGTCTTGTAATAGCTTACTACACTAAAGCCCTACATCAAAGTATAGCTATTTGGGTGAAAAGATCCAAAAAGGCCACGTTGTTAGAAGCCTTCGAAGAGGCTACGCAAATTGAAAAAGACATTCTTAGTCTTAAGGATTCTTCTAGCAACGAAACTGAGACTGTTTCTTCTTCCAAGAAGAAGATTGAAATTCTCCCCAGACCTACACAAAACAAAACTCAATCCGAAAACACTGATTTGGAAAATTTAACCAAAGTTGTACAAAAGTTATCTAATCAAGTTATAGACTTAAAAAGGTCGACCGAGGAAGCCTCTTCGAGCAAAGGACCCTACAAACCTCCTTTCCGAAATCCTTTTCCCCCAAACCGGCCTAAT